>VUQK01043049.1:0-15858 GCA_015106715.1 Bujurquina vittata
AAAAACAGCCCTCTATAATAGCGTGTGTGTGTGTGTGTGTGTGTGTGTGTGTGTGTGTGTGTGCGTGTGTGTGCGTGTGTGTACGTGTGTGTGCGTGTGTGGCATACATTCGCGTGTGGCCTCTAATTGGTGACTGTAACTGGGTTTCCTGCAGTGATTCAAGCTGACTGCAGGGACAGTGATACACATTTGCGCGTGCATGTACGTGTGCGGAATCACAGACGGGGCTACAATTAATGATGGCAATAATGTCAACACAGAGCTGAGGCCAGTGAGGGAAAATGGGAGGGAAACAAGATGAGATGAAGAGAAGAGAAAAACAAAGGCAGAAAGAATTTTAATGATTTGATTTTGTATCTTAAAGTGTCTGACGGTTAAACTTTTTATTAGAGAAAGCAGAAAAGTATACAGCAGCCAGGGAGGGAGATCACAAATGAATGCTGTCAAATAACCAGTGGCATTTTAAGGGACACTCACACCTGAGCAAATACATTAATAACCATCGATTTTGAGGAGTGTTTGTTAAATGTGAAGACAGTATTCTTCATAAATAATTCTGAAGTGTATATTTCAACAATTTCAACAATCCAACAGCTTTAGAGGTGTATTTCTTCATATTTTTCCTAATAATAAGCCCTGCTGTCAATGTGTGACTTCACAAAATAAAAGTACACTCATTCCTTAAAAACTCTAATAAAAAGTCCAAAAAACTTTGCCCCGTAAGAAGTTCCAAATGTACTACTGTGCAAGCTGTGACTTTATTATTCCACCACAACTTCTCACACGCTTTTCGTAGTCATAATACTGATGTAAATTCCTCTTTGCCAGGGGTTAAAATGGGATGGAACATTCCGGAACGGCAATCTGGCACCTTCAATAAATGAGTAATTAAATCTGATTGGTGGATTAATACACTGTACTGTGTGAGTTGACTTTTCAGGTTGCAAAGTTGCATTTGTTGTATTTCAGCATCTTGCTCATGCCATGGATGAGGAGTGAGCGTAAAGATGTAATTTTTCAATCAGCTCCACAAACATCAATAAAAACAAAGGGCTGCTCTGCAGTTTTTCACACAGTGTGTTTGCTGGCTAAATGTACAGCTGCTGTATTTCCCAGAGGGACATTACAAAAGGAGAACAGTGTAAAGAGAGGACAGGAGAGGAAGATTAGAGATTATTTTCAAATGTGCAAACTGTGATGTTTGAAAAACTGGAAATTTAACTAGCGATATCATAATTCATTTTAGAGTTTTTAATTTGGATACTCAATTTCCAAAAAGTTGGGATGTTGTGTAAAATGTAAATAAAAGCAGAATGCAAAGATCTTGTTAGCACACATTTTATTCAGAATTTAAAAATAACTCATGATTAAACTGAGTATAATACATTTACATTTTGAAGGATTTGAAGGTTGCATGAAAATACTGTTTTGTATAAATTATTACAGACTAAACTGGTTATTTTGCAGCATTTTGATGGAATTTATGTTGATGCTCTATGTTGGACCATGGAGTAGCTGTGGTGTTCTTGGTTAATTGTGAGGTTATGTCAGCGCTTTTCACCTTTTATGTTTAGCCAACTCTCCATTTTGTTCAAACATCTAGCAAAGTTTTCTTTAAGGTCTTTTCAACATATTTTCCAAATGTTTTGTGCAACTCCTCATAAGAAGTGATTAGATATATGATCATCAGGACAACATCAGACCCTAAAAACCTGGAGGGGGATTTTCAAAAGTGAATATTTTTCTATAATAAAATTTTGGTCAGACATTCACGATCACCTGATATTTTCTATATCAACATGTAAAAAAGTGTTTAGTTTTGGATCTGATGGGATTGGCTGGAGTCTCAAAGCTGTCTCCTGCTCACTGTCAATATTGTAAGAAAATGGTATGGTCTGTTAAATGGAGGACCCATATAACCCCTTGCCTGTTTGCTTTTTTTAATTTGTCGCTTGTCACTTGTCACAAAGTCACAAAGCCCTGGGTGCAGCAATAGTATCGCTGCAAAATTGTGTAAGGGGAATGTAGTCACCAGATATAGGCTAGGTAAGCCTACCACTGGCTATGTATTTCACGCAACACTGTCACTGACACAGTTGTTACCTTTTTTAAAAATCCCATTCACTACAGGAAGCAACCACAATGACAAAGGGGATTTTGAGAATGGTAACATGTGGCCAGTGGCTAGGCTTATACAAGCACACTGTATCCGGCGGGTGAGACTAGTTTGGCTGCAGACTCGTTGTCTTTATGCTGTTAAAGTCGACACCATTTCTCAAAATGTTGTATAATGATTCCTCATGTAATGATTTTCTGATACACACGCTAATGTGTTGTGCTCCCTTGTGAGATCAACAGGGCAGATGAATCCAAATTGTGTTCCTTACAGAGGATAAACCACTGCTGCAGTAATGCAGCATCCAGCGGTATTAGAATTTCCTAGTGTCTGCAATCCTTTACATAACTCATTTTTTCGGCCTTGCATCCAAACAAAGACACACAAAGTACATGCTCATTCATGAACACGAGCATCCTCAGCTGACCTATTTGCCTGATTAAAACAAATCCTGCTGACAAGTGAGGATTTATGGTGCACCTGAGGATTCGGTGAGTGCGTTACTGTGGTTAGGGTGAGTGAGTGCTACTGTATCTAAGCAGAGTTCACTCTTAATTTAGGAAACCACAGAGCTCTTCCTGTGTGGACGTGGTGTGTATTCATTTGTGCTGTGTGCTGCTTATTGTCCATACTTCCAAATGTAGATACACAATTCTGTTTTTGCAGGTACTTGCTATATAATTCTCTCCCTTGGTGAAGTTATATTTGCTCCCAGACAAGATTTGGTTTTAAGCTGTAGTGCCATGTTCAAACCCCTGTGCGTGTGTCTGTAGTACATGGGTACCGATATAAAGACGTGACTTTTTGGATGTACAAGGTTGTCGTCAGCCCCTAGCATTTCATGGGACTAAGCAGATTTTCTGCTTCTCATAAACCAATTAAGAGTGTAAATGGGAAGTCCTTTTTTCTTCTTCTTGTTCATGTTTTTCTTCTCTCTTCGTGTCGTCTCCTCCTACCCTTACCTCATTTGTTTTCCCTTATCTTTTCCTATCACCTAGCAGTATTTATTTAGGGGTTTTTTTTACCTAATTTTCTCCATTTCTTTCAGTTCCCCCTCTTCTGTTACTTTTTTCCCCCTACTTATGTTCTGCCTTCCACTGTCCTCACCTTCTTCAATCCTCCCGTAGTCTCTCCTCCACAAACCTCCCCTCCACTTTATCCCTCTTCTCTTCCTCCCTCTTCTTTCTGTTTTAGATTAATTTTATCTTCTCTGTATTATGTTGTAGCCATAGGGGAGAGTGTGTGTGATAGTAATCTCAGCTGTCCGATTATATCTTGTTGCTCCGGTGCTGAACCATGAGATGGTTTATTGATATTTTGTAAGGGAAGATATTTTCTAAAGATGAGTGTGTCTTGGTTTTATCCCTGATCTAACTAGGCAACTTGGGGATTAAAAGCTCCTTTCAACTAAAAAAAAATGCTTCAGGGCTCTTTGTTCAAAAAAATTCAAACACTTAAACTACAAGTGGGTTTTCATTTTCTGAATTATTTGTTGATCTCATACCAAAAGCTCTCCGGATGCATTCGTTATGAAGAGATAAAGCTTCTAATAGTTTGTAGTATAATCAAGTTAATCCAAAAGTCAGACAAGAAATAGACCAGTATAAATGGCACATTTAAGGTTTTACGGAAAGCGAGAGCAGACTTGTGATCAGCATTGCTGTGTGTCAACAGCAATGCTAAGCTAAGCAGCTGTCGCAATAGCATTTAGCTCAAAGTTGTGCAACATACAGCCTGACTAGCCGATGGCACTGCTGAAGACATGTCTTATTTAAAGATATTTACTGCAAAAATAATTTTCAGTGAAAACTGGCCACACCTTGCAAAAGATAACTTCAAAGGCATATTCAGTTTTATTTATACAGCGCCAATTCACAACAAACAGTCGCCTCAAGGCGCTTTGTATTGTGAGGTAAAGACCCAACAGTACTGTAATACTGCATATGTGTTTATTTGCCTCACAGGTTGGCTAAAGGGGCTTTTACACAGGATAGGCACAAGCAGTGCTTCGCTGCCCTGCTCGAGGGACCTGCCAAGGTCAGAGCAAAATAAGCGGTGTTTCCAAAACTAAGGCTTTTTTTCTTCTCACTACCATAATCAAGAAGGTGTAGCTCTGTAAACCTAAAAACCTCCTTCAAGTTATATTGTCCACCAACAGCAAGCTTGAAACTCACACCTTACTAGAAACCTGTTTCCAAGAAAGAGCGTTCCTCATGAGGTCTCAGTTCAAATGCAGACTTGTAGTATTATAGTATTTTAATTCAGGGAATTTAAATACACAATAGTATGATATCCTCTGTTCTGTTTTATATATCTGCCGGATACCTTGTTTCTATTGGCTGAGTGGTCATCACAGTGCACAACTTTACCCAAACTGAACTTTGACTGCAAGTTTTGGAAATATTGGGTTTTAGAGTGCAGTGGTGCCATTACTGTGCCCTCTGTGACAGCCCCCTAAATTCAATCTCAATTCTCAATGTCTGAAAAATTGCACCTTATTGTATCTCTAAGGAACTTTTAACTTTTTATTAACTCTGGGAGGTAAAAATACTGAAGTATAGTAGAGTATATTTTCTTTGGGACCAATGGGAAGACAATTCTGGTGAGAAGAAGTAGAAAAATGAACAGATTAAAAATATATTAAAACAAACTAAAGCAACTACCATATCTTCATTTGGCCATGTGGTAACATAGCAACTGAATTTAGCATTTATATTTTATATATATTTATCCTGAACCAGATAGCTCAGGATAAAATTGACTCTTAGTCACCATCTTTGGTGAGTCCAGATATATACGTATACATATTTCTAAGTTATGGTATGTTCTCCTTCTGTACAAATACTGCATTTTGCACTTTACATCATTTCCAATCTCCAATCTCATTGTACATCCTGTATAGTGACAATAAAGGCATTCTATTCTATTCTATTCTTTTAAAGCTTTAGTTGCTTATTATTTTGCTGATATATTACATTATTATAGGCCAAGCTACCCCCAATAAAATTAATTATCAGCTGCAATATTCAGGTGATTTACACATTAATGAATCAGAAATCACAATCCAATTTTATTATTTATTTTATTTTTGTCTGATCTCCTGCTGAACTTGTAAGTTTTCTCACTTAATCTCTGAATCTGAGTTTTACAGTAGTTTCATTTTATTGGAGAGTACAGTCGTCAATACTATAAATCATTGTTTTAACTTTTGTGTAATGTGTTTTTTCTGGATATTTAGTTGATAATCCCTCTCCAATAAAATGAAACTACAGCCACTGTTCATTTCTTTGTAAGTCAGCAAACTTACAAATTCAGCAGGAGATCAAATAATTATTCCCCCCACTGTGATTCTGAGCGCTATCCTACATACAAAGCTTTTACTATAATTTTTACTTGAGTAAATAGTCTAATTCTATTTTAGAATGTAAATTTATATTAATGTAATCAATTCTCAATAATGATACAAGGCTGTCAAATCTATATTGATTTTATTTTTGACCAAATATTCTGATTTCCTTCGAGCCCCCATGCTTTGTTTTTTGGTCCTCCTTGTGCAACCCAATTTTAAAAATCCTGGAAACATCCCAGGTCTTGGTGACAACCAGCCTGACTTGTTGCATGAGGGCTGAGAAATTAAGAAACATTTCATACTAATATGCTGGTAACTTATTACTCAAAAGGCAGCCACAGCTCAAATAGTACCATAGTTTACAAAATGAGGATGCTGCATTGTATTAAAGAGAACATAAACTCTTCAGGAAAGTTTTATAAAGAAAAATTACTGCGTATTAAAAGTATATAATTTCCTATTTCCTACATGCAAAAACATCGACATAAATATGAGCTGAAGTTTTTTTTATTTTTTCTGCTAAAATCTTAGATTCCAATGGGCTGCAAATGTGCTTCCCAAGTTTCTTAAGCTGCATTTGATTGTGCCCCACGCCCCCCACCCACCTGGAACCAGTGGGTTTGTTCCCAAATGTCCTTAGATCCACCTGGTGTGCAGGAAGGAGTAAATGAGGCGCTCCCAAAGTAAGAGAGTAAGGAAAAACTAAAGTTATGACATTTTGACCTCAGAACTCCCATCCCCTTAATACCTAACTTTCTCTCTTTGGCCTCAGCCCACAACTTCAATCTGCTCATTCTTGGTTTCTTTCCTCTTGCTGTCAACACACACACACACACACACACACACACACACACACACGCTGGGGAGTACATGTCAGTCAAGATGGATGTTTAAGTTGGACCAACATCCCATATGGCAGCGTGTCGTTTATGTGTGTGCATGCATGTGTGTATGGGGAGCTTGTCCCACGGGCTGTGCCATAGAATTTGGCATCGTTCAGCTCTGCTACATCCAGTCTGCTATTGAGATGGTTAAAATATTCACACACACAAGCACACACACATACGATCACTCTCAGTCAAACATCTCCATCGCTCTGCTCAACAGCTCTCAAACTTTTTCAAAGACTGGAGCTCCAAATTGTGATTGAAGATGTTTACTTGCTGAAAAGCTGCCATCACTGTTAAAGAATATTGACTTTAATACTATTTTGATTAAGATGGCTAACGTTAGCCATGCTGCCTGCCTGTACTTACTCAATGCTGCTCATTTGCTCTGAGAAGATTATTAGGAATACAGAGCGTGCCCGCTTCAATAAATGATGAACAACGCATCGTACATGCTGTGAGAAATAAATGAAGCCCGGGCCTTTTTCGCTTGCTTCCATCCATTTCCTGTCCAGACTTGAAATAACAATGGCACTTACTTTAACCTGACTGAAGACACGATCTCACTTTGTATCCTGTCAGGAGAAGCATACCTGGATGAACTGACCTTGACAGCATCTCAGAGTTTAACATGTTGCAGACTCCTGGTTTGCGCTCTAATTTCACTGCAGATTCCACCATTTTGCAGATGTGATCTTACACGTTCATAAATTATTCAAAATATACTTGCTGTGTGTCAGCACTGATTCGACAGCTTCCATCTTACACACGCCGCACACGGTAAATCTTCCATATCGGAGCAGAATGACATCCTACACATGCGGAGGTAGTGCCACATACTGTACCCATGCACCCAGCAACACACACTTTTCTTTCCTTGTGAATGCACACACACGCATACATTGAGTCTAAACCTTGATGACTGGCTCTTTTCCTATCTGATGGGAAGTGCAGTGTCTGCAACTCTTCCTCTGTCCTTCAGAAGCAGAAAGAGAATCACTCTCGCTCCTTTCCTTCTCTCTCTCTCGATATCTTCAGCTCCTTTGCTCCTTGTATTTCCACTTCATTTTCCTCCACCGATAATGCCCCCCCCCCTTCCCCGCCCCATTTTAAGACCTGTACCGAACAAAGTAAAAGTAACAGAGTTCTACTTGAAATGTCATGTTGTGTCTTTCATATAGAAGTTGGTAGCTTGTGAGGAGTCATCTGAAAGAGTTTGTTCCATGATGTTTCAAACTGCAGCCTAATGATGTGTATGAAAACACAATTTTACTGAAGTGAATTTCACTGAATTTGGCCACAAAAGACAAGGAGCCAAGGAAGTTAAGGGTCAGAGTCTTAATGAGAAGAGGGCTACAGTACTGTGCAAAAGTCTTGAGCCACCCCCTTTTTTTCTTTACATTTTGCTTCCGAGGAGACAGACTGTCTTGTAGTTTTTTAAAAGGTCTTGGGCAATGGTTCCCTGGTATTTATGAAGGTCCTTCAAAGTTTTTGAACACGGTTCAGTTTTGAAAAGTTTTGTCTTAACACAGTGAGATTTCCCATAGGTCTTTCTGATTCCCAAAGAGCTATTAGCCAAAATTTTGGAATATCTCGGCTTGTGCAGGATGGCCCAAAACACTTTCAGGAAACTGGACAAGTGGAGAAGGTGTCAGGCGTACTATCTACAGAAAATGAACAGTCTCTGAAAGTCTGTCCTTAAGAAATAGGAAAACACCCAGCTGAGAGCTGACACAGGATCTAAGAGATGCATCTGTTCCTTCAGTTTGTCCACCGTAGATGAAACCTTCCATAAATATTCTCAACAGAACGTGGCTGTCAATGAGGGTTACTCCAGAATTTTACACAGTACTGGTAATTCAGACTAACCTCAGTTGGTAAATGTATTTTATGTATGATGTTATATACAAACATCTTGAATTCTTTAAAATGATCAGATTTGTTATCTGAGTCTGGCGATTCATCAACTGTTGTTATACAGTCATTTCAGTCACAGCAGTCAGGCCTGAAAACTCTCAATATACCACCTGCCAAGCACAAAGTGGAAGATGGAAAAAGGTCCAATTGGACAATATAGTGGAACCACTAAAGAGCCAGAAACTTCCTCTATGTTATAGAAGGCAAAAACTGGGATAAAAGAGAGAGAGCTTGACTTGGGTTGGCTGCCAGATATCATTGCGTGAAATCAATCGCAAAGAGGGTGCTGTACCAAAAACCTCCTTGTGATTGCTTTGGTTGCTCGCAGATTGCTGCAGCCACCCCTAGTTTGCATGGCAAAAACTGCAAACAGTCACAGTGAAACCATAAAAAGTCACAAACCAAAAACAGAATGTTTGCCTTCGAGGAAAAGTTGTGACTTACGGCTCCAACAACCACATTTCAAAAGACGTAATTTTTACTTTAAAAGTAAATGTTCTCCATTTTATGTTTGTGTAACCTTTTCCACTTTCACTACCACGTTGCGAGTAGTTTGTGAGTAATTTTCCATGCAAACTACTGTTGACTCAGGAACTTGCTTGCAACCAAAGCAGTCACAAGGAGGCTTTCAATATAGTGCTTTATACCTCTTTGCAAACATGGTAGAGTCTGCCAGCAACCTCCAGCAACCACTCTGC
The DNA here is from genome assembly GCA_015106715.1 of Bujurquina vittata. Classification (NCBI taxonomy): domain Eukaryota; kingdom Metazoa; phylum Chordata; class Actinopteri; order Cichliformes; family Cichlidae; genus Bujurquina; species Bujurquina vittata. Next base: position 8,968 of record VUQK01043049.1, read on the forward strand.
AACCAGTCACAGAATTAACACTTGTGCCTAGGGACTTTTGTCCAACATCTAGGCCTGTGTGTCTCAGATTTTAGCAATAAATTTCACAGTCCACTAACCACTCACAAACATGGAAAACCCATTTTTCTCTACTTGGATCCACACTCAACATCTAACATGTGTCCAGAAGGACTCAATTGATTTCTGCTTATTTTTTTCGACTAACAGCTTAATATCATCTGAAATGTCAGTGCTTTATTTATAATGTGTTTCTGCTCTCCCCAAGTGCCAAAAAAACCCCCATAAATAACTAATTTAAGTACATTTAGAAGATCGTTGTGTTGCAGCATTGCTCTTTGATCCCAAAGTGATTTACAGAGATCATTTTTTTGGGGCAGTAGCTGAATCACTCTCATCTTTTTACAAGATTTGTACTGCTATATGACTTTTAAATCACATCTTTGTGCTGACAAAGGCTTGAGTATAATAATGTGATCAATGTGATCTCGATCTATGTAAAATGTCCACATTTTACATACTGTAGCACACAGCTACTCATTTTTATTGAGATTTGTGTCTGTGTTCAGAATCCGATTTTTTCTTTCTTGTCGCTCAGAGCTGAGATCCTCAAATATAACCACCAACTTGGCAAAATGACATGTTTTCAACAAACACCCTGCACCAAAAGTCTCTGATTGCACCTTATACCATGTCACATGGAGAAAAACACAATTTTAATGTTGGGGAAAGTGCTTTTTCAGTGTCTCACTAAGACCGCTGGGGTCTGAAAATGGCGCAGCTGTCTAAAAAGAATAGGACGATGTGTTTTCCCCTGGCAGGCATCATTTTAGCATCAATCTGAACATTTTAGTGGTTAAAATTGGTGAAAGTGGTGAAAGTGATGCATTTCGTTATCAGTGTCGCTACATCTGAGAGTTAACGTCTGTATGAATGAGGGAAAACACTTCTGCTGAATCACAACTAATAAATGCAAGTAAAAAAAAAAATCTAATTACAGACTTGATGAAGTTGATGTAAAATTTTTAACAGGCCCTGTGAACTTTTTCTGTGTTCTGGTGCATAAATGTCCTTGGACAACTTGCTACTTTTCACAGCTCACCGTTAGGACAAGCTGTCGCTCCCTCTCTGTCTTGCTTCTTTCTCACTCCCCCTTCCTCCCGCTCACTCTGTCTTTCCTCCTGCCACTCTTCCCTATCTTCTCAACTGTCTTTCTAAGAAAGCACCTCTCTCTGTCATCTCCCATTTCCTCTCTTCACTCCCTACCCTCGTCTAAGCTGAGAAGCCATACATCTCTCAACCTTTATTTACCCCCCCCTCCATTTTCATTTCTTTCCCTCTCATTGTCTTTTCCTGTCCGCACTCCCTCCCCCCGATTGCAGGACATTTCGTGACACATTCTGTCTGTTAATCAGCAGCGTATTGGAGACCCATTCACCCAACCATTATAACAGCCTATTTCTGACCAATGTGACACGCAATATTATAAACTCTCTCAGCTGTCTGGCTAGTTCTGCCTCCCTCTTTGCATTATTAAGATTGACAGGCACGGTGACAGCCATTTACAGCAGCGACGCCGGACTCAAGGCTGAAGGTGCCAAAAACTGCTGAAAAATATTGAACACTTCTGCTCAAAGCTCAAAGTAATTGGGGGTTTTAATGCTTTTTGGACCTCTGCCTGATTAGCATAATTATGATATTTCATTATGCGCTTTTTTCATGGCTTCCCACAGATCATCCGCCAATCAAACAGTGTGTGCGCCACAGAGACACTTTTCCTTGGACTCTTCAGGGTAGCATACATTTGTGGCACTCTTTTCTGTTTGTGTGTGTGATTTGTTCAGCCTTGAGGTCCATCACTGACCATGTTTACTCCGCTTTATTTGTTTATTGGTCAGGATGGAGCCTCCTGCTGTTCATCAGCTCCTGAAAGGTCTGTGATGGGTCTGACCACTAGTCCAAACAGGGGCTAGATGACGCACTGAGATGTGCGAATTTACTGCTAATGCATTTCCCTGAACACCTAAAAAGCTCTGCAACTGCAAACACAAACACATCGTCTTGTAAGTGGCTGAAAACAGGACATGGCTAAAACATGCACTACATTTTTTTGTCCTATTGTTGTGTTCTGTGTGGATGCTTAAACAGAACCTTAAACTATCTGAGACACAGTTTTGTGTTTGGTGAAATTGTGCGACCTCTTCACAATGCAACACAATGCTTAGTGACGTATAGGAGCTCCTTACCACTTGACTATCCCACTTGTTTTGGGGGGTTTTGGCCAGTCTGATTTAGGAAATTTTCAGGCCATTATTGTGCATCAAAGGCCTTGTGGTCTTTTTTTTTGTGTGTGTGATCACATGTTTAACTTTTTAAAATATCACATTAAAGTTTGATCTTCTTCTGCAGACCCTTGACTGCTTTTGGCCACAGTGCCAATGTGTCTTACAGCACTAAGCCCTAACCCAGTCCAGCTGACCTATGACTAAACTCACTTTATGTTGCATTTAAATCAGTTGTCAGCAACGGACTCCATTCAGTGAGAGCTTTGATTTTTATTTCTTTCTGGTTTCTGTCTTAGCCACCTCTTTCTGTGCTTTTTCTGAGACAATATTTTGGTTGTAGTTTATACTGTGCTGATTCTGTTAAAAGCTATGAGCAAGTTCGAATGAAGTATTTGTTCAGTTAAAGAGAAATTTGGGCAGGTTAAGCTTTTCCCACTGCCCACTCATATTCATATAGTTGGTTATCGTCTTTGTTTGAACACGAGTAACCGTAGTTGGGTGGTTAGCATAGCTTCCATGATATCATGAGTGGCATCATGGATGCACAGATGACAAACCTGAAGCAGCTGGTCATCGTTTCAAATAAGAAAGTGATGCTAGAAACCAAAAGCACTCATTATTTCCAACGGCTCTTTGTACTGTTGGACCTTTATGAATTCAGAAAGCGAGGATATGCTTAGTATGGTCATCTCGTGCACACAGCTCATGAGCACAGAAGCCCCACCCACCCTTTCTTCAAATTCCATCTATACAGGAGGCAGCCAATAAGAAGAAAGTTATCTTAAGATTAAAATAAAATTAAAATTAGCACAATAGGTCCACTTTAAAGTAAACCTATATTTTCAACAGTTACTTTGCTGTCATGGTTTAATAAATTTCACACTGAGTAAAGAAAAATTAAACATGCCCATATGTTAATATTTTACTTCCCATGCATGCCAATGCTGTATTTCAGTGTAGAATCTCGCCACACAAGCATGCATCTGGCTGCATCCCTAATATATGAACGTGTGGAAAAAATTGTGTGTGTGTGTGTGTGTGTGTGTGTGTGTGTGTGTGTGTGTGTGTGTGTGTGTGTGTGTGTGTGTGTGTGTGTGTGTGTGTGTGTGTGTGTGTGTGTAGGTGTAGGTGTGTGTGTGTGAGAACAGTGTCTATTTGGAAATAGTTGTTTCCTTGAGCACTGAATGTCCCACTTTAAGAAATGAAATGTTCTAAACAAAAACGACGCTGTAGTAAAAAGTGCAAACACAATAAAAGAGACAGAGAGGGGGACTTGTTGTGGCAGCAGAGAGGGAGGTGAGTGTAATTGATTGTGATCAGTGTAAACTGGTCTGAACATCCACTGGGAATCTGCAGTAATTAGGACTGCGCTTCTCATCTTCAGGTCTTCGCAGTGAGTAGGAGGAACAGGTGTGCATGAGAACATCCACATTGTGAAAACAATACTTTCAGACTGGGACAGATCAAAGTAAAGAACATAAACTTAAAGTATAGCAACAACAGTTTGGTTGATTGTTTCTTTGTTGTAAACAATGTTTCTTGGCAGTAAATCTTGTTCTGTTGGGAAACCTGTTAAATGGCAACAAGCCAAAATGCATTTGTTGGTTGAGCAGTGGAGTTGAGTTTGTGGGTTGCCCTTCATGAAAAACTGATGCCAAATAGCTGATTCTGCTGTTGATTGCATGTCCAATATTAAGCTGTCATATTCCCCATTATATTTAATAGCTACTTGCTAATATTGACTTTTTTTCTTCTTTCTTTCCGTCTGTCTGTCTTTCTCTCTTTCTTTGTACATTTGGTTCATTGTTAAAATAAAATCTTAGTCTAAACACAAACGTTCCCAAATATTTCTATTTGAACAGCAACTCAGGCACAAATTCAAGAGCATTCAGTAATGAATCACAATCCCTAGTTACAAACAAATCACTTCTGCCCCTGCAGTGTTTTCAAAGGATGTGATATAAGCCAGCAGCTTGACAGAAAGTGTGCCCTTAAGAAAAAATACTTTGGAAACATTCCAGAGTGGAGCTAGCTGCACTATCACAAGCTAGTGGATATATGTCCTAGCAGTTTCAAATCATAGAAGATTAGTAAGTTTGACAGCAAGTGTCAAATTTAAATTTAAAGACTTAAGGATGAGAGCAGAAAGTCGAGGCAAGTAAATTAATCAGACTTACTGTGATTATGTGTAACTCTGTATTTATTTATGAGGTATCTCCTTCTTTAATCCTAGAAATACAAGGTGGTTTCATTGAAATATCCCTAAGACATCCTTTGAACCCGATGGCGTCCCCTATTTCAGACATCTCTCACCTGGCATCTTTAATTAGATCACGTCAAATTAATTAAATCAGAAACACGTGCAGACAAACAAACACGATCCCCATAATGAACGAACGAGTTATTAAATATCTGCACTGTTAATTGCATGCACCTCATTAAGTAACAATGATTTGTACAACTGAACAAAATGCTCGTCACAGCGACTGTGCTGCTCATGCACCAGTTTGATGATTTTATCTATGTGGGATAAATTATCAGTGCTGCATGCAGAGTGAATTTCCCATTTGATGACATGACAGTGAGCAGCGGTAGAAAGTAATTATAGGTCCTTTGCATAATTAGGCGAAAAATTTATTTATATGAACTTCATTACAACAAAAAGAGCTGCAGTCAAAGTCTTTTCTAGTTGAAACATCTTTGAAGGGTATGTGCCCCCCCCATACTTTCTTAGCTGCAGCGATTTACTGAAATATCAGCAACCATACATGGAAATAGAGTTTGTACAATTCTAAATAGCTTGGAAGTCAATATTTGGTATGACCACCTTTATTCTTCAACATGGCCTGAATTCTGTTATGCAGGCTTTATTGTCATTTCTTTAAGTAGTCTTCATGAATCTTTCTCCTGGCTTCTTGAATAACATTCAAAGGACATTTAAAACAAACATTTAAACAAATAAGGAATCTATCAGAAATATTTACATACACCCACACCCCCCCACCCCACCCCCACACACACACAAAACAGTCTTAGAAGTAAGAGAAGTAGAAGGCCAATATAATATTGATGCATATGATCTGAACCTGCCAGACTGCTAAACATGGCTGAACTCAACATCTATGGCTGTACAGTTGTATTATTATTATTGAGTGGAAGCAGTAGGAAGCAGATTCAAAAAGTGTGTTTTCAAGAGTTTCTTGAAATGTCCTAATATTTTGAGGTTGGCTGTTCCAGGGTTTGGGGGGCATACTTCTTCCCCTGTGAGGAGTATTGACCATGTAGGATTTTCTATACATGTAAGAGTATTTTAAAATCAATTCTGTAGGATATTAGAAGTCTAAAACTGCATAAAATAAAATTAAAAAAAACAGTTCCATCTGTGTAAGGATGGAGAAGTTGTCTGCTATTTGTGTGTGTGTCTGTGTGTGTGTGTGTGCGTGTGCATGTGCGTGTGTGTGTGTGTGTGCGCGTGTGCGTCAGGGGGAGGGGGCTGTTGGGGTAGCAGCAGGTAATCAAGGTGACCGGACAAGGGTGGGGGTGCCAGGTTTGGTGGCACAGTATACCGCTCCTGTATGTCCACTTCAGAAGGATTGGCATAAACAGACTTGCACAGGAATCCCACCGTCAGCTAACGCTGCCAAATTTATCTTCAGGCACAGTGAGTTTTGTGCACACATTTTCTTCTCCGCTGTTTTCAAATAACTTGTTCAAGTAAGTATTTTTAAATTCACTGACAGAATTTGTTTTGCAGAATTTCAGCATCTTGCAGAGGCACTCGGTTAAAAGCACACACACACACACACACACACACACACACACACACAGGCACAGCAGTAGTTTCCAACTTCACAAAAATACCTTGATGTGTTTCGGGTCCTTCTCAACTAACCTCTCTTCCTTTTTCTCTTTCTCACAATATTTCCATCCAATATCTCTTTTCTACACTCTTCACCTCTTTCTGTCCAGGAAAATAAACCCTGTGGCCTTCACTGTGACCTTTACCGAGAGAGCACACAGCACAGTTTCCCCTGAGGTTATTTCTCAGTTTCCAGAGTTTTCTCTACTTCAACCTTAGGGTTGATCTGACACTTGCAATAACAATTTACCTCTTTCTACTTCTGTTTTGTTTAGATTTTTATTTAAAGGTGCTGACAGCTGATATGTGCTGTATGGTTGCATCAGATTAAGACATGCACTCAACCTGTTTCTGCTGCTGTTCAGCAGTTTCACCATCAAACTGCACGGCTCCGCTGTGGTTCATTTAAAATATTCAGTATAGAGGCTGAGTGACACGCAGAGAGATGGGAATAAAAAGTGATTTTTGGAGAGCGAGCAAGAGAGAGAGAGATAGGTGGGTACAGTAGGTGGAGTGAGGCGCAGATACAGTGAACAGATTTGGAAACTGAAAGAACAGAAAGGTAGAGGGAGGTGGAAAGTGCCAGGAATCTGACAGCCGCATGTCACGGGAATAAAAATGAGGATTTTTTTTCTTTTTTTGTCGTTGTTGCTGCTTGTTTGTTTGTTTTTTGTTTGTTTGTTTGTTTGTTTTTTTTTGGGGGGGGGGTTGGGGCTCATTTTTTTTGACTGGCTTTTTTTGTCAGTGCTC
>VUQK01043050.1:0-16917 GCA_015106715.1 Bujurquina vittata
CCTCCTCTACCCCCCCCCCCGCTTCCCCCCCCCCCCACGCCCCCCCCGACCCTTTTTTTTTTTTTTTCTTTTTTCTTTTTAGGAGACACTTCATACCATTCAAGATACAGTATGCCCAGTTAATAGCTATTCCTGTAGAGCAGGGGTGCCCAACACCAGGACTCGAGAACCCATGTCCTACAGGTTTTAGACATGTCCCTGATCCAACACACCTGAATCAAATGGCTGAATTACCTCCTCAGTATACAGTCAAGTTCTCCAGAGTCCTGCTAATGACTTCTATATTTGACTCGGGTGTGTTGAAGCAGGGACACATCTAAAACCTGCAGGACAGGGGCTCTCGAGGCCTGGAGTTGGGCACCCCTGCTGTAGAGTTAAGTAAAGAAACGGGAAAAAATTACACTATATTGCCAAAAGTATTTGCTTATCTGCCTTCACACCCATATGAAATTGAGTGAAATCCCATTCTTAATCCATAGGGTTTAATATGATGTCAGCCAACCCTTTGCAGCTATACCAGCAGCTTCAACTCTTCTGGGAAGGCATTCCACAAGGTACACATAAGGAGCAAACCAATTCTTTTACAAATGTTTGGAGAAGCAGTCTACATGCCTCGGTGCTTGGTTTTGACTAATAACAGAATTATTGCTTAAGATCACTTAAAAACAAACAAACAAAACACAAAACTGTGTGTCCTCAGAAAGAAAATATAAAGAAATGTGGGGTGGCACAAGACTTTTGTACAGTGCTGGAGTTTAAAGCCTGACCTTTGTCATTTTGGCCATATTTCAGATTTCTGGTCACTTTATTCTGATAGATATTTTTGTGAAATTTTGTAGCAAATCAAATGAATTATTTAAAAAATGTTTTGTTAGGTCATAAAAACAGACTGACAATTTTCGCCATGAAAATCTAATCAGTTCATTTTTGTTTTAATCCAAGCGAATGCTTTAGAAATGTCTTCTAATTTGGCCCAAGTTGAGACAATCTGCCTGCAGACCCCAAATCATAATGCTTCCCACCACAACTGTCATCAATGCAGAAATATAAATGCGCAACGTAATTTCACAGTGCCCTCTACCTTTTGCCACTTAACCCTAATTAGCTGACCTTTGACTCAAAGTTTAGAATAGCAGAGCTGGATCGACTGACAACTCAAATGTATTCAATACAAGTGTAATTGTGTGTAATGCCAAAACCGTTGAACTCTACTCTTCAGCAGAAGATGGAAAGACAAGCAGAGGAGGAAGGATAAAAGGAGAAGTTGTACCAGAAGAATGGTATAAGCTGATAAAAATGGTCTGCCAGAGGGGCCGGCATGGCAGACCTGTATTCTTGGTGTAGCACTGCAACCTGAGCTGACACCAATTAGGCCTCCTCCAGCCTTGCTGTCCGATAGATTTCAGCTCTGTCGCCATGTGACGCCAACCAATTATGGCGGAGTGACTTGGAATCGACTGGATTGTGACCTGAAACTCTGATTTATTTTTCATGTGGGCTGATAAAGGGAGAACTCTGGGCTGTTTGAGTAGCTGAGGGAACGGGGTATGGGGAGCATTTCAATCACTGTCTCTCTCACTCTAATGCTAATCGGCTGGCTCTACAGTACACGTCTGATTTAAGAGTGGTTGTAAGTAACACACTTCTCCTGACCCAGCATCCTTCCTCTGTACCCCTGTCTTCTTACTTTTTATATTTCCCTGGTGTCCATAAAGCTATAAAGCAAACAAATTAGAAAGTGCCATAGATTACGTTTGCCATTAAATTGTAAAAAAGCGCTGAGTTGTGTCATGTTTAGGCACAGCTATTAGCGTTTGCGCTGCTGTGATCAAAGAAAGTTAGTGCTTATTTTAGTACTGTAGAAAATCCTTTAACTGATTTTAGGCCATGGTAAAATAAAGAAAATCTGATGCTACAGGGTAGAAAATACATGGGAACCCTCCCTACTTTAACATGCAACTGAAAGTGGTATATATTATACATTTTTCCTGTTTACGTATATGCATGTGAGCTTGCTCAAGGCAAAGGTTATGGCAGAGAGAGAGAATGACTGATTTAGTGGTGTGAATGATAAGGAAAGCATCTCAAATCACTTATTTCTGCAGAAACATGTAAACATCTATTTGATGTTACGGAGTGAGGGGGCGTATTCTGGCCCTAACGAGGGGCTATTGCAAACATTAGTTTAACACGACATGACTGATAGACAGTTCGCTAATCCTCTTAAAGAAACAGTGTCCCCTCTGGTAAAAATTGTTCCCTGCTACGCGTGTCATCCCCAGAGATTAGAAGCAAATTCCAAGTTGGAAATGTTATACCGATTAGCAATTACACAAATGAAAAATTGACTGCCTCCCTCAGCAGTGACAACGTCTGCCCAGATCTATCTAAAATATGATTTGACTCCAGCGTGACTGCAGGATGCTAAAGTGAAACGGACATTTGTCGTCTGTTATGCCTTCCTTTTTAACCTATCATGTGATCTTACAGCGCACTGCCCTTCCTGTATTACAGCAAAACATCTGCCGCTGGAAACTCAAATGTCTGGAGCTCTATTACCTCCTAAACTCAATCAGCATGCAAGATTGCGTTATCAAATCAAGCGTCATGCTGCTCTGCTCTATACGGCTGTGGATCAGTGTTTCTCCCTTGTCAAATTCTTATTTCACAGGGGCTTTAAAACTGATTTCATAAAGTGTTCAATTTCAAAATGAGCTACCCACTACTCTAGAAAAGATGGCTACTCTCGCAACATGAGTGGTAGCACAGAAATAAGCCTGACTATGGTGTGAAATTTAAGTCCTTGATTAAAAGACTCTTTCACACTGACTGGATGCACCAAGTTTTTAAAGTTTTTGACTTCAGGCACTTCCCCCAGCTTCTCCAGGTCCTTGGGCATATTTTCAGCTTTCTATGAACCTTAACTTTAAAAATCACATCTTAGTCATCTCACCCCTCTAACCCAAAAGAGATTAGAGATGTTATTTTTTTGAGCCTGGGAGATTCATATGAGTACATTTATCATTACTGTCCAGACAGCAGATCCCAACAGCCCGCCTAACTCAACTCTGAATGGAAGCTACTTTAAAGTCACCTTAAATTATCAAAGGCATCGTGTGTCACTTGAGCTGGGGGGGTGGAAAACACCTTCAAATGCCTGCTAGCATCTTGTCTTGGACCAGCATCATAATCTCCCCCGTTTGCTAACCTCTACCATCTCTTTTCTTTTGCATTTCTTATTTATCGAGACACTGGATGCACACGTGAAGGCGGTACAGGCAGTACGCTGGCCTTTAGGTCCTGCGAGATTAAAGAGAAGTGAGAAAGTGGGAAAAGAAGCGTGTACCTGAAAACCTCTAAAGTTTAGACATGAAGAGGCTTTGCTATGATCAAAGGATCCCTCAATTAGTTCTGAGGTGTATTTGTGCCATGTACTGAACTCCACTGATGAATTTTTTTAATGGATTGTCTTGAGACTCATTAAACATATATAATCCTTAACTAAATGTCTGTATCAAAACACATTTTCTCTGCATTTAATAATTAACAAGCACTGAATGTGCACGTTTTAAAGCACTGCGGCACAGTCGTGGCAGCTCAGCTCAGAACAGAATGGGTCTCAAACTAAAGTCCGTATCTCCAAAGCCCAATCCATTTCATCTTTTCCTGAGGTGTGCATGCCTTCCAACGAGAAACAAAAGAGGAGTCCAGCATCCTAATGAATGGAAACTGCAATTCACAACACACTGTTAATTATAATTAGGGGTTTGTAATTACTCGGCTGAAAGAATGGCAGCCTGCATAAGGCCTTCTGAAGTGTACCTTCGAGAAAATTAAAAACCGATCATTCTGTCTTTCTTGCTCAGGCCTCTCTGTTTGGCACAGGGGCATTAATCTGGGCAGCTGCACATACGGCAAACATGAGCTGACAAGCCTGACTAAAGATCTCCTGGCTGTAATCTTTAAAGGAATCAGATGAGTAGATAGTGTAAAATTGAGTTTTACAGCAAGCCCAAGTGTTCATTCCCACTCACTCTCAGTCCTGGTGGCTGGAACCACAACACGGCATTGGCCAAGAATATAAATCAGTGTTAAAACTTATATAAAAATATACCTTTTTTTTAAATAAAAAAAAAAAAAATTTGGAATCCATATAAGAGTTTTCTAAAGGGTGCATGTTAGTATGTGGATCCAATGGGCAAGCCCAAACCGTCTCCTGTTCTTACAGATCCTGCTCTGGCTTCCCACTGCTCAGTTGTGTTTGATGTACTGCCTGGCAAAGCAACTTAGCTGGGCATTGCTAGTCAGACGTTTTATTATTCTGTGCAACCTCAACATAGTTGGCCGGTACTAGAAATAGTTTGGATAGATAGGCCAATGCTGCGCCCATCTGTTTAATACAAAGCAACATCCACATGCCTGCAATTCAAAGCGCACTAATTAACATTTAATATCTAGTTTCTGCCAGTAGGGAGATTATTTTTTAATTTTGCACTTAGCCAAGCTATTTGATTATTCCTCTTTTCAGAGCTAAGGTAAACTAATACAACTAAAAAAGTACAACTGGAAGAACAAGCAAAATGAACTCCCAGCAGAAGCCTGCAGTGGTTTTCATAAACCCTAATGACTCCTCTGCCTAACAATTTGGCATTTCAATAGAACAGCTGTACTGTTTCCTTAATAATGACTAATAAATGCTCCATCAAGCAGGCACAATTCCTACATTTCCCTGAAAGCCTGTGATGGCTCGGGTGGGCAGTCTGGTACATAAAACAAATGTAAAGGGAAGAGATCCTGAAGCTAGCCTTGGCTGCACCAGCTTTGTTCTCATCTTCAAAAGGCTGTGATTCTTTTTCACAGGCTCAAAATCCACAAACAAACAAACCTCAGACACGTACAGTAAGATACTGAATTCCCTGGAGACTTTCCTTCCCGATGGGGCATTGATAAACACAAGCTCTTTGATAGCTTTCTGTTGTTGGTGATATTTTAATGTTTTTTTTACTCTGTGCTTTGTGATTGTGAGAGCCTACCTGACGGGGGCCCCTCTGCTCTGCGCAGGTTTTAGCAGTACAGTGACTGTGGTGTCTGTCTGGTTCAGAGAGGTCTCCTGGTCATATGCCGGCATGGAGGGAGCTAAAGAGAAAAGTGAGCAAAGAAAAGTTTTTACAGCACTGCAGAGCAAAGTTTAACTCAGCCCCCCCTTAAAACAGCCCAAGAACTGCATTCACAGCAGCAACAATCATGTACGTGAGGTTATGTTACTGTTACACTGTTGAATATTTTTGTTACATTTTATTTTAACATACAGCAAAGAGAAGGGCACGCACATCCAAAAAGTCAAAAGGGTGCAGCAGTAATTTTAAACAGACATGTTGCGTTTAATGTCCATTAATGTCAGTGAAGGGACTGGTTTTGAGCTTAGCCTACTGTATATGCACGTGTGCATTACATCAGACCCTGCCTTTGAAACTGTCAGAATTTCAGCTCTTCTTTTACTTACAAATAAACTATAAAAACTATAAAATTAACTTGCATAATAAAGCATTTAAAAAAAGGAAAATGAAAAAATAAATCCGTTTTGGAAGATTGGAAAGGGGAATGACAACATAAATTAATATGAGTCTAACATGGGAAGCAGCTGAGGGCAAATATAGTTTCAGTTTGACAAATTCCATCTGAAATATCGATTAATGTTAAGTTGTCATAAATTATTAAATGGCATAATAAAGTGCTATTACCTTTACCTTTAAATACACAGGAAATTAATTTGGTGAAAACTTTCAGCGCAGCATGCATGAAGAGGCATTGGCCAGACTAGAATGTCTGCATGATAAGTTTACATTTAAATTCAAATACCTATCGCAAACGTACTAAACCTGGTATTAATTTTTACTTTAGGTTCATTTTTAGAATAATGGTTTGCTTACATTAAAAGTAAAAATGTAACATAATCGCCATAAAACGATCCCTATATTTAATAAGTTAAACCAATCTAACCTGAGAGAGTAAGAAAGTCATTTTTAGCAGTTCAACCCAAGTTTGGTCGAGTTTGCTTTCACACACTTTGACACAAGACCTCTAGAAGCAGTAAGTGGTGCACAAGTCATTTAGCATCACCCACACTGTAACAGGCCTTGCTGTTGACCCCACTGACCTGAAATCTTGGTGGTGAACTGGGTGATGACCGGGGGACCATAGCCCTTGGCTGTGCTAGCGCGCAGGGTGAAGGAGTACGTAGAACCCGGGTAGAGGCCTGTGAACATGTGGGTGGTCTCGTTGCCCAGTTTCACTACCTTCCCACTCTGGTTGGAGAGGTCCAGTTCAGGGTCAAAGGAGCTCACCGCCTTGTAGGAGATCTGGGAAGGAAGAAAATTTATATTCTCATCGTGGCCTCTGGTACTCCGTATTCAACTCTATTTACTAAAAGCAAGATTGGTATTCATACCATGAACACATTGTGTTTTAGGCATTTAAGCGACTCACCAAGTGAAATCATCTACTCGTCCTTACTGTGTTGAGGTTTTGTATCCTGCTCGTGTTATCACATTTTTCCAGTCTCTTCCCTTTCTGCAGGGCTAAAATGCCAAGAAGCAATTTTGAAAGTCTTATGCTGCATTTCCTCACTTGCGTGACCCTGAGATACCATCCTATTTAGAAATCCCTGTGGTAACTAATGCAATCATTTCACCAAACACAAATTGATGTTGCCTTCCACCAATGCAACAAACAAAAATGATTTGCACATGTAATGCAAAAAAAAGAAAAAAAAAAGACACTGCTCTGTGGAATTTGGATTCAATTCTAAAGCCAGTGCTTCGAGCAATTTTTTGAAGGATCTTGCTTTGTGCTTCTGACTTCATGTCAACAAGGTTTTATGCTTATTTCCAAAATTAGGGAGGTACAAAAGGTCTTTGGAGACGCGCTGTCTCATTATAGGGGTTAGAATTGCCTGTAAAAGCACAGGTACATATTTTTTAAGCCAAAGCTGATGCAAGCTTGTGGTTTCAAGGAGAGAGAAAATACACTTAATATATTCCTTTCTCCATCAATGAAAGCAGGGCGCACTGGAGGGGAGCATTAAGGTGAGTGTTTTTGCTAATATCCATTTTGAATAACTGTAAAGTCCCACTTTAAGAAAATGCCTCTGCCTGTAAAGGAAAACCTCCATTATAATTCCAATTAAGGAATACAAAAGGGAGTTTGGAGTGCTGCATAATTTGTGTCCATCAAGTTTTGAAATGCTCTCATTTAGCCTTTGTCTCCAGAATGAGTCTGTGATGCCAAATCCTATATCATAACTTTACAGGGAGAGGAATTTGAAATAACTTGTCAACACCGGGAACATGTGCAGGTTTTTAAAAACCATAACAGAACTGACAGGAAAAAAAAATAGAACTCATCTAAGCAGATTCATTTTGGCCCATTTGACCTGATATATTCAGCTTTGCAGACCACACTGGTTTGCATGTGTCTAACAGAGGTAAATGACGGTGTTTAAGGACATTTATAAAACATAAGTGACTGTATCGTCTTCAGCACCTCTGTGAAAAACAGCTAAACAACTACTGAAAAACAGACTTAAAATCAGTTGAGCATTTTAAGCAATAATTAAAGTGATTTAAAACAGGTTTTAACAAAACCGGTTTAGTATCCTCTGGAAATGCAGCATATATTTGGCTGATGAACTGGAATTAAAAGAAAATCTGGTGTATATCGTTGAGTAAATGTTGGCTCGCGTCTGTCAGAAAAGCATTCACGGAGCATGGTCAAAAAAAGGGATGGGGCTGAAAACTCTTTGATATCAAGCCTTGTTAGATATATTTCGCTTTGAGTTCTTTGATAATGTCAAATCAAAGAAAGGTCTTGACTTATAAGAAGCAACTTCTGGAGAACACAGGCGGAATACATTCAGGGTTACTTTTTTTGAACCAGACTGGAGCGGGTTGAGGGGAGACACCTGGAGCGAGCTGGCAGCCTGCTAGGTTTTACTCATCTGTCACCCCGTTTAAAATGTGGTGATGTGAATATTAAATCCATGCACGGGATCTCTGTAAAACCAAGAATGACATTTATTTAAATCCTCCTCACATAAAAAGCCTTTAATGCCCAAGTTTCTTTCTATCTTAACACAACAGTGCTGTCATAGTCTGTTATTCCTTGTTTTCTGTTGTAATCCTCACTTCTTTTTTTTTTTACCCTTTTCCAAGTCTTTTTTTGCTCCTACTTTTAAGCTTTGTGTGTTTTTGTTCTCTTCCCACCCTCTTCTTCAGTGTCTGATTGAATTCACCTGCACCTTACGACCCTTCTTTTCCCAGGGCCTGTACTATAAAGCAAGCTCAACATTTCCAGGATATCTTTTTCTTATCTGGCTTCACTTATCCCACACACACACGAGGTTATCAACTCGATAAGTCAACCCAGGTTTTCCAAATGTAGCTATCAGTGCTTTCACATGATGGCGGCACTGGCTGCATACAGCCAATCGTAAGCATGGACAGACCTGCTGGTAGAAGAGTGGCATAGTTCACAAAAAAGAAGAACTAGGCCAACAGGAGAAGAAGAATTAGACTCTCAGAGTACAGATGTAGCAAAATGGGAGGCAGGGCCTTTATTTGTAAGGCTCCTCTCCTGTGGAAGCACCTCTCAGTTGCGGTTTAGGAGGCAGACACCCTCCCTACTTTTAAAATTAGAGCATGAAACTCTCCTTCCCCCCACACGAATGATTTTGATAAGCTCAGAGTTAGGGCCAGCTCAAGTGACCCTGAACCATCACTTAGTTATGCTGGTGTAGGCCTAAGCTGCAGTGGGACCTCCCTTAACGCTGAGCACCTCTCCTCTCTGTCACTTTCCTTGCATTTATATGCCACTATTGCATGTCATTAACTTTGTGTCTTCTCTCTCCCATAGTTTGTTCCTTTCCCCCCGTGCCCTCTCTCTTTCTCTCTTCTGCAAAGAGTTTTGGCTCATCAGCTGCACGTTTCTGATCTGCTGATGACTAGCCAACCTGAATAGTGCTTATTGTCTGTTTTTCAGACAATAAGCACTCTCCTTTTCCTCTAACTAGCAACAGGAGAGGGGCGAATGTAATGAGATCCAGTAAGACTCAGATGGTCACTCTCCCTGAGCCTGGTTATACTGCAGATTTACAACTAGTAAAATGGACGTTTCCCTCTCCACTGTCACCAAGTGCTTGCTCAAACTGTGGTTTCACTTACCAATATTTCATGGCCATACCACACTGTTCAAGTGCCCTGATTTGGCACTCTATGCATAGAATTGCAGTGATTTCCATTTTCTTCTAAAATAAAAGTTGATAAACGTAATTCAAGGTAAGGTTAGAAAATCTATAATGTCTTAATGTATAATAAAACCTGGATGTCTTTGACATATTCCTTTCTTTTTGCTAGACACATTTCAGTGCTGTTAAGACAGAACTAATAGCTGCAGCATGTAATTGACTGAGTGGGTATTTTATAAGCTAAAATGCATCTACCTCAACATAAATGAGAACCTGACAAAGCGGCAATGCAGACCGTGCCATTGGCTCTAAATGCTTTTACCTGTATTATTAAATTTTTAAAAAGATAAACAACTAAAACATGATGCTCCAAAGGCAATTAAAGTGTACTGGAAACCTACCATTTCTATGACATTGTTTGCCTGCTCTCTGCTGACATCTCTTAGTGCGGTGCAGCCATGTGCGAGACATAACACTGCACTAAACACACTTGAATAAACACGGTTTTGTCAGATCTTTCCTGCTTTGATTCGAACGTCCCTGGACCGGTGAGAGAAAATTTATTTCATATTTCACTCACCTTATTGTATGGCAACAAATAGAGCAACATATGCAGCAACTGCTTTTTGCGCCCTTTTTTTATTCTTCAATCTGCTTTCGGTGTGTGAGGAACAGTTCTGTCAATGCTCAATAACCTAGTCAAAATGCCAAGTGTGAGCAAGCGAGGACAGAAAGGAAAATCAGCAGAGAAGAATCAATCCGTGTGAAAGGCTAGATTATTACTTCCACCTTAAGCTGGTTCAGATCAATGTGTACATATAGTGTGTGTGAGTCTGGAGACTATTATTCAAAACTATGCAGCTCAAGACAAGGCATACAAGGGTTGTACAGTGGACTACATTTGGGTCATGCTACATAAAAGGAGGCTATACAAAGTAAGCTTATCATGAAGAACAAAGTAAATCTGCCAAAGTGATTTGGGTTTAACTTGTTCCACAAGCAGGCAATAACTAAGAGCTAATGTGGTTTATCTAATTATAACCTGTTTTACTGCACTGCATATTCGAGATGATTGCACTTTAATGACTTCAAAACACAGACCTGAAACATCAAGAAGATTACTGAGGCATAAGTTCACATTAAGTAGGTACTGAAAGAGCCAAATGTGATGATTATGACCAGAGAGATGCAAATATTCAGTATTAATTAAGAGCATAAAAAGACTAACAGTTTAATGCCTAAGTAGCAGCTTTGTGAGGCGGTACCTGAGCACATCAGTGCTAACATTTTCAGATTAACATGCTCACAATAACAATGCTGACATACTCATATTTACCACTACCTTACTGGTGCAAAACACAAAGCACTCTTTACCCGCGGCTGGCACAAATCATCATTAGCGTTGATTCATAAAGCTAGGGAGTCAAATGGACAACAAAAATTTTGAGCTAATGTCTTTTGCTCAGGCAAAAGACAAGGGATAATCAAAGTTATGAAAATCCATCCTCAGGGTAACAGCTTAACAAAGAGAACACTAATATTATAACTAAACTAATAACCAACCTGCTGAATTCTGCTGTCAGCTGAGTTTGCTCACTTTATAATTATGTTAATCCCAGCATGAATACATTTGAATTTTTTTCCCCATGTTCTCAGTTGTTCTATCAGGAGTTAATTCACGCAATTTCAAATTTTTTTTATTGTACTGTGCTTAAAAAATTAGAACACCTCTCATAAAAACAAAACAAAAACAAGAAAATGCATCTTTTAGAACTGTCAAAAGGTGTTTAAAACTAAAAAAGTGATTGTTTTTTAATTATACCAGAAAACGTAATTCATGTTTTTATACCCAAATTTGAGCCGGCACACTCTGAGAAGTCAGATTCAGACATATATATGTAGTTACCAATACTATTAATTTAAGGCAGGTCTGGCATAAACCAGGGTGGTGGTCTAAGAAATTGGTTAAGAACTGTATGGAGTTTATTTATGGTTTGAAGGGGTGGTTAGTTTCTCAAATATGTTTTGTACCTCAAACTGAGTGATGATGCCGTAAGTCTGCGCCGGTTCTCTCCACTTCAGGATGATCTTCTCCTCATAGGCACTGCCCTGGATGGATTCGAGAGGAACAGCCCCTGGAACTGTGACCACAAACATACCGTTCATATTGTTATATTGTTTATTTTAGTTTGTCTTTTAATTGTGTTTTATTCTACCTTATTCTATGGATTCAACTGAGCTTTTAACGGACTTGTTTTCTTTTTTTAAAATTAGTATTTAGCGTTATTTATAAATAATGAAACTGCTTTCTAAAAAAGTAGCAACAGTTGAACCCTTCAAGGACTCAAATAAGTTTATAGAAAGTATTCTCAGTAGGATTTTCTTGCTCCATATTTGATATTTTGCCATCTTTGTCAAGTTAAAATATTGCCAATAAAAGTTGATGAAAGCGACTTTAGCCCTTTCACTTTGATTTACCAAGCACCTTAAGTTGATGTGCATACCAACAAAAAGCTTTTCAAGGACACACACTAAAAACGTGAATAAACCAACATCAAATGCCATTTCTTAATAGGAATTTGAGAGATTATTTGAAGTTAGAATTACTCAAGACAAACACTGCGATACATGTTTTACAGCAAAACTGAAGACTTTTCATACAGATATAAAAGAATGAAGTTGTAAACCCTTGGGAACTGTGGGAATCTCAATCTTTCGGCTGTGTTTACTTGTACTGAGATAGTGCCAAAGAGATCTGGTCCTTTTACCCCCTCATGCGAATTGCTTTTATTCTGTAAGTGAAACACTGATGTGGAGATTTTTTTTTAAACTTTTTTTGTTTAAAGATTTATCGTAAAGAACACAACTAGAGCTACACCCTGTCTGTACACTCTCCCCCCATGGGACCCTAAGCACACAGATACACATAGCAGAAAGCAGATAGTGAGCCACTTTCAAGTCTTCAACCAGAGATATCTGAGCCAGACATGACTCTTTTCGTCAGCTGAGCCTGTTATCTGGCGACCGGGGTTCCCGGAGACTTCCATAGAGTTCATTTCCTGTGTCTGCTGAGGCAACAGAGAAGATCTTTCATCTTTGAAGGAGGTGAAACAACTACCCGACACAGAAGCTTAACATCTGACTCTTGTGCTCTCCTGAAAAATATTTGGAATATCCCAGACTTTGTTTATGGCTGCTTATCAGGTGAGAAGCTGCCACAAATCCTCAAGATCAAAACATCAGAACTGTAAAAAAAACAGTTGTTCAGTTGTTGAAGCCACATTTTCTTCTTTTATTCTTCTTTTATTAAGAAAAATTGTGCGAGTGTGTCATTTAATTTTAACATTATGGAATTGGTAACACTACATTATTCTAAGTGAATAATTATTAATGCATACTTCCACAAAATGGAGTTTTAGATTACAGTTAAAGTGTTTATAAGCAGCCATTTACAGCACAGTCTAAAACATTATAATTAAAAACTGCTAATTATAAATTATATAATTAGAATTGTAAATTGTAAATGATAAATGTGTATACACATATTGTTTTATAATCCAGTAGCAGTCATAGTCAAGTGTCTACAAAAAAAAATGTAATCAAAAAGAACACAAACAAAGCATATTGCATCAACTACTCCCAGCCATGTTTTCTTTGGACCAATAGTAATGCTGACATCATTGTGACACATCACAAGTATCTAATGTATTTAGACACCTCCCACGATGATCTTGCTTCCAAGGAGAATAAAAGTTAAAGTGACAAAGTGACAAGATCAGATTTTTGCAATGGAGCAATTTTTTTCATCGTTTTAAAACAATAAATCTGATAGGTACATGGAACTAGCACTGTCGCCTAACAGATAGTTGAAATCAGTTCCCTTTCTTTCGCTAGAAAGTCTAACAAGTCTAATAAGGACGTCTCGGCGATGTTGAAGAGGCATCTTGAACCGATGTTGGGATAATTTTTCCATCAGGACAGACTTGATTGAAAAGCTTCAAACAAATATCTAAGAGTACAATCTGTGTTAAGCAAAGACTAAATTTCTTGCCCCGTAAGCCTGTATATTTAAGCTTTAAAAAAGAAAAGAAAAGAAAAAGTATTTACTGCTGTTATATACTGAAGGATTATTTTCACTTACCATCCTCATCAGTCTGAACTTCCAGCTCGGTGCTCTCCTTGACACCCTCCGGGTTGCGCAGTACCAGCTTGACGCTGAGGTTGGTGAATGGAGTGAGATTGTGGATAGTGTGCTGAGGGTCGCGACTCTGAGTGTCATAACACACTTCCTCCCGCGTCTCCTCCTTGCCAGCTACTCTGTACCGGTACTGGACGGTCAGGTTGTAGCTGTGGCAGCGGGTCACATTGTAGCCCAGAGGTTCCCAGCGTATTGTAACCTGTTTGGACTGGATGTCCACCACTTCCAGCTTCCGTGGGCCGTGCATAGGCTCTGGCGAAAGAGCGAGAGAGAGGAGTGTGAACTTGCATCAGGATAATCAATTAGGTCATATTAAATGTAGGCAGGACAATTTCAGAAAAATCTAGGAAATTATTGAGGTTTATGCAGGACAGAGAAAGCGCTGTTCCTTTGGGCCCCCAAAAAAAATCCAGTAGCAGACTTTTCCCAACACTTCAGACCCAGTCAATTCATTTATTCATAGTGAAATACTACTTTTTTCTGTTTGTAGTTCATATTTCCAGAAAATATTTTAAAATTTCAAAGGCACAGACTGATACCGAGCATTGCCAAATCCCATCACCGTTGCTAACTTGGGCTCACAGCAACTGAAGGCACCAAGACACCACAGGTCTGTTGGTGGAAACCCTCAGCAGGAGGTGTATCATCCCTTCAGAGCGTGCCATTCCTCTGCTTCTTCTGCCTTGTCCTCTGCCTTTTCCACTCTATTTTCCATCTCGCCCAGTGGCGGTCAGCTATTAGCACCACACTGATACAGAGTCAGCCAACCTGTCAATCCAGGCAGGACACAACCCCCACTGCTATCCTATCACCTCTAATCACATACACTGTGCCTCCTTGCCTTTTCTCTTCCACTTTATCCATTTTCTCTTTCCTTCCTTCTCTCTCTTCTCCCTCCGTCTCTTTTTCTGTGACTCCCCCTTTTCTATTTCCCATGCTCTCTCTTTCTGCTTTCCCCATCTATTTTCCCCTCTTGCTCTCCCTCTCCTTTCCTACGGGAGGAAAGCAGCCCAAGCACAAGGTAATGGGATCAATTTCCATTCCAGGTTAAATTCGCAGTCCATTTCTCTGGAACTTAACACTTTACCACCTATTAGGAAGAGCCAGAGCTCAATTTCCCCGTTCCCCAGGAGACACAGTCGAGCAATTCAGAGGCAGCCATGGCAGCCATGTTTAACATTCTAGAGGTGCGTGAGGGGAGACTGGACTGAAGCTGGAGCATGCTGTTCATTTTTACAGATTGTGTAAAAGACGTAAACAAGCAACAACAATGACTGTTGGCAACATCTTAATGTGATCCCACTAGATGCTTCTTTTTGTTATGTTCCTTGGTCCAGCGTTTACCTACTGCGGTGAAATGTCCAAGGCTTATTGAAAATCCTTTTAAATTATCTTACAGGAAATAAAGTTTTGAGTAGCGCTACAGAGAATCTACAAGGCAGAAACGAATGGTTTCAAAAAAATTAGGTCATGACATGTGAAAACTCGAGCTTGTGCAAGTGGAAAAATGGGTTCCTTGATGAATGAAAGATGGAACGCTTGCCGATTTCACAAGGAGAAACAACGGATGTGATTTCTCCTGCACTTTTACGGAGAAGATGAAATAGCATTAGGAGAGCCTGAAGGAGGCAGAGGAAGAGCTGTTGAAGGCAGATTGGGAAAGGGATGTCAATGTGCACTATATAGTACATGAAGCACAAAAGGCTACAAATGAAAGCAATGCCTCACAAACGGCATAATCGCTTTCCAAAAGGGGGAAAAAAAAGTCCTCTAAGATATATTAAAGAAGCATTTGTTACTACAGGTCAAATCTGGTGTTGCTTATTACTTGTGTTTTGTTATTTCTTACTCCGAATTTTACTCTGAAGCTGATGTCTTCCATCAGCTAAGAGTGCAGATGAGTGTAATAATGTAAAAAGTGGGGTGCTATTTTTAAACAAATGCAATCAGACCCAAAGACTCCACCAAAAAAATACAAATTCAAACAAAAAACTGGGAGCAGCTGAGACACAGGCTTCTTCACTCAGTTGCAAAGTTGGGAGCGCCATCCAGAAAATGGAAGTTTAAACCCCTTTATTTGCGGAACTATCTGTTGGCCGCACTCTGTAGGCAACGGTTACACTAAAAGCACAGAGAATTGCAGGGTGGCCAGGCACAGAAATCAAATTAAACCAGATGCTCTCAAAGTGACAAATGCACCAAAGTGTGAATCTCAAACAGACGTGCACAAGCGGCTGAGAGTTAGTCTCATTTCTGGAGCATTCAAGGAGAATGTCACACTCCCATCTTTGTGGAACATCATAGATAATGTCCACTGCACCCTAATTCGGGCCAATGGAGAGATGCCAGAATGGGAAGTACTTGCTGAAAATATGACACTGCTGAAAAACAGCTCTTGTTTAACAAAGGAGGAAATAAATGAAATAAGAGGAAGCATTAATTTATCTGTGTGTCTTTACTGCTGGCATGCTGGATGCAAAAATAGCATGAAAGGTACAATAGATAAAGGAATACTGGCCATTTGGAAGCACCTCTTATGATTATTCTATAGCCTTTGTCTGGAGGTTTGTAGAGAAAAGCTAAGTGTTTGTCGATACCCCGCTGATCCAAAGGATTTGCAACCCATGACTCAGAATGACTTCATAGTTTGCATGGACAACAAGTTCCATTTTACAGCCTGGACAGGGATGACTTTAAAAAGAGGAAAAAGAAAAACACCTTGTATCCTCCTCCCTCCCTTAATCTGGAATGAACAGGTCAGGCTGAATGGCTGATATCCTTTATAAGTCCCTTCATGAATAGATGAAGACCATGCAGCCATTCTCAAATGGGCCCACAGGCCCGTGAATGACAACTGATGAGATGAGCCTATTACCCCAGTTTACTGTGGCTGCTAGCTTAGGTTTATTGACTGAACAGTAAGAGGTTCAGTATCAAAAGCACAAACAGAAATAACAACAAGGAATAATAGGGCTAGCTCTGAAAATCCATACCATTTTTTCTTCTCCACAATTCTCTCAAGCTATCACACTCTCAGGGCGACATTGGGGTGAAAGTACTAAAAATATGACTCCAATATCTCTCCAGTATGGCAGATATTTCTAGTGGAATAGAGTTATAATAATGGCTATGAAAGCATCCCTTGGAGCAGGAAATTACTGAGGTCTATCTTATGCCAGGGCACTCCGAATGAGCTCCAGTAAGAGCCAGATTGGTATTCCAAGCGGTGGACAAATTATTACCTGCCCCACACTCACCAATGTAATTGAATAATTTGAATTTGACATTTACATAGAACTATTAGTGATTTTTTGTCATTACAGTGTGACATTTAAATAATGTTTTTAGAAATTATCAGCACATTATTGCGTCTTGCTAATTTGATTGGGCCCTGCGACTGCAGCTCATGTGATAACATGATTTTGCAAAATATAAAATAAAAAAAAAAAACAACAACAAAAAACAGAAAGTTGCAAAA
>VUQK01043050.1:33754-44539 GCA_015106715.1 Bujurquina vittata
GAAAACAGCACATGCTCACTCTGCACTATCAGTATAATGAAATTATCTTTTTTTTGCTTGAAAAGATCAAATGTGACAATACCGCTTTCAGAGAACAGCACTCTGACATAAAAGAACAAAGTCTAAAGAACTTCCCAAAAGCACAACTTAGAAACTTAACATCCTGCCTCCACGCGAGCGCATAATTATAACCATTACAGATCGACACATTTGTCAACACACTCATTCTTCAATAACACCTTGTGATGCACAAGACCAAATGGCCCACAAAATATGGCAAACTTTATAGCTGCTGACTCAGTCATGATGATTCAAAGAGGCCACATAGAACAAAATCTAACTAATGGGTTAATAAAAATGACTCTGACATGCCACCAAGCAAGAGCGTCTTAGTCATCCAAACATTTTTCTGTTCTTTGCAGAGAACATGCTTTCATATGCACTATAATGCACGGATGCCACCAGTGCCAATTCAGTTCTATTTTTGCTGCTGTCACTTGAGACCATTTCTGCAAAAGACTAAACAGCATGATGTATTACAGCAATAAGCATTTCATTTAACTTTGAAAAGTTACTGCTTCACAAAAGGAACAGCAGCTTATGGTGATGAAATAATTCCTGTAGGTGCAGTAATCCTCTGTTCAACAGCCATAGCAGATGCACTGGAAATAACGGATTACTGGTGTGAAATGCACTCAAGTGCTGGAACACTTCAGGATATTAACAACTCATTTCCCAATGTTTAAGCCTTAGTAGGGCAGCTTTTCAGCAGCAGGGCCCTGGAAAGGTCTTCAAGCTGAGCCCGGTGCTAGCTGGAAATGTGCGACAGTGCACAGATGACAGTGGCAGCCATACGCGAGGGTCAGCGAGCAGCTGTTGTCATGATGTTGACCAGACAGGCAAACGGCCTGGGCAACAGCTGCGTCCTCTTCTAGCACAGCACCTGCCTGCCTGCCTGCCTGCCTGCCTGCACCCATTTACACCACTGCACATCTACGTACATGCAAAAGATAAAAAATAAAATAAATCATGACATGCACATGAACTAAAAGGAAACCCATTATAATAGGACTTGAAACTGACAATTATAGCTATATTCAGTGTTTAATCTTAGTTCATAAACGTTCAATAAAAAATGCTGTCCCCCAGTTGGTGACGTGATATTGCTTGTTTTATTAAACTGTGTTAAACCTGCATTTATCCCTCAGTAGGGAGTGACAACTCTGCAAAGAGGGCAAACAACCCGTTGGCTCACTTATCTATTATCTCAGTAAGCACTTTCCTCATGAGCTCATGGTCTCAATTGCTAGGTATAAGTTTTATTTAATACTAAATAAAACATTTTATTTAAATGACTGTCCCCATGAGAGTATAACAAATTAGGATCAAGCGGTATATGCTAACCAGTGGGTGACGCCACAGTGCCCATGTCCATCTTTTACATACAATCTATGCATGTGACACTTTTGCTCAAAAATGGACCTAAAAGATTGAACTGTTCACTATATTTAAAACTGTATTTCTAACAACTCAATGATCAACCAACTAGTTATTCCAAAGCTAAAAAACACATAGTGCATGGACTCATGCACTTTGTTACCCATTTGTCATCCAACACACAGAGTGCAATAATAAGAGTTGCCGCTCTCCTCTGTTGTTAGGTTAGACCTCATCGTTTATAAATCCTTCCTTCAGTTCCCTGTTACATCCCCTGATCCTCTCTTGTTAAGATGCAAGAAGTCCTCATTATGATGTGCACTTTCCTAAGTGGGCTGCTGTGAGTAAAGAATTGATCTGCTCCTAATATGAGAAGAGGTGGCCACGGGAAAATGAGGAGCTTGGCTGGCTGATTTTCGGTGGCTATTCTCATTAGTGCCGGCACAGTTGCACCTCGGCATTGTTCAGTTAGTAGCATGGCCAAGTATGCCATGTTAGAGCCCAGCAAATGCTTGCAGGCTCCAGGTGATTCTAACGAGGCAAAGAAGAGAGCCAGCACTTGGACAAGGAGTAATTATCCTTCTTTCAAAACCACTGGCTGAACTACAGGAGAGCTCATCACAAGGGGGGCACCGGAAGGGTGCTGCTCTGGGCCAATCTCTATAGCACTCTGCAAATACATGCAGCGCACTTCCACATAGGCACATAAATCTGATGGAACGCTGGCATGAAAGGCAGAAGTGATTATCAGGGATAATCAAGCATTCACTCGCCTCATGTTGAAGGAAAAGGCAGTGTATGGTAATGAGGGGTGGAGTGGGGTGGGGGGAGCCAGCGTATGACTGTAGCAGGATCATAATCCACAGAATCACTCCATGGTCACTCCTCCAAAAACGAGTCACGGGCACGGTGAATACACATTTAAAGAGGATTTACAACTCAGACTTATTGCTAGGAGGGTTAAGCACTTGTTTTATGACTGGTACGATAAGGGGAGATATCAGCATTTTATGTGCGACACTCACAAGTGTGAAAACGCCTCTTTTCCTCTTTTAATGAGCTGGCTTATGCTAAAGTCACCGAAGTGTGACATCTTTGTTGAATTTAAAGTGGAATGACTTACAAGATTTGATACATGCCTAAATATAGAAAATTACGATAGTTTAAATATTTATGACAAAAGCACTTTAAATTTAAGAGGTTTGTCTTGAGTGAGAAGAAAATATCCATACAGTAACACACTTGAAAGCAGTTATCAGCAAAAATATTGCTCTCTTGTAGGTTTGTGCAAGTGTGAGGATGTGCAAGTGATTGTGCTGCTGAATTTATGCACAAGTGTGGTTTTGAGTGCCTCCAATGTGTCAGTAAATTTTCTTTGAGTACACCACTGAAACCCACTGATACACTCAGGCAGAGAGACTTTATCTCCCTCTACGCTCTGCTGTGTCTGGGCCCAGCCATTCTCACATGATTGACAGACCTCGATCTGGACAGCCAGGATTAAACCTATCAATCACATAAAGCTTGAAGACAAAAAAAAGAAGAAGAAGAAAAAAAGAAAAAGGAATAAGGGGGGAAAAAAAATCAGGACCATAAATTCAATTGCGAGCACAGGGAGAAAATTGAGGTGAAGAAATATAGGTAGCCATTACTGGGCTATAGGGCTGTAGGAAAGAGAGGCCTTGCTGGATTTAGTTTCGGACGACTCCATAAATTCATATCAAATGACTGCAGGAGTGAAATATCAGTGAGGTTACCGTAAACCTTGGTGCCTCGTGCATTTGTGATCTTTTAGGGGGGGGATTGTGCTCAGTCAAGGACAACCTTTACAGAGGAAGTATTAAAGTCCTCTGGATAACAAATCAACATAAAAAGCTAGTATTTTTAGTATTGCCTTAGAGGACATTGTCATCTACAAACACACAGCAGTTCCTGTTTATCTCCTGTTAACTTTGCTGAATGCATGAAGGTCACGCGTATGGAAAGCATTCCTGCTTTCTGCCTTGTTTTCACTGAAATAGGCCGGGTTTGTGTTTTTCTTTGCTCTGGGACAAATACTCACGTTTTATGGTTAGTTCACCATAATTGGACACTCCAACCCCTTTGTCTGAGTGGACAATGCAGCGGTAGCGGCCTGAGTCGCCCTTGGTTGTGTTCTCCACATCGAAAGTGCCTATGAAGCGGCGGTTGTTCCAAGGTTTAGTGGCTTTCATTGGGGCCTCCCGTCCACCCATGCCCTGTTTGGAACCGAGACAAACACACAAGTGAGCCTCCAAAATGGAAAGGTTTTATAAGCAAAGTGGCCTGACCTTGCGTGTTTAAAAAAACTCTGGTTGAGTGTACTTGTCGCCTGTTCTTGTGCATGTTTGTTTGTGTCCCTTCATTCCCATTGGTGGTTGATAGTAGGGATACATTTATCACACTGAAATGCACGCGCGCACATACACACACAGTGGGCTCTCCCCAGCTGTCACCCCTCACAGCAGGCAGATGGGGGACATTTGTTCATTAGAAATATTTCTTCATTACTGTCATCGGGGGACTTCACTTAATGTTTGTTTTCCAGCTCCTGTGCTAATGAGGACGTGTTTGTTAAAATGATGGAGTACCTGGCAGAGGACCTTTACCCAGCGTCATGCTCCCACTGATCACATGTGTGACAGTGTGCTTAGCAGCAGAGCCAGCAGGGTTATGTCTGCCAGATGCACTACCTTCGCTGCTCAGAACAAGGTCAATTCAAGACTGCTGTGCAGCACAGTTGTGCCGGATATAGTACACAGTATCCACAGAGCCCACATTTATATAGGTTAAGACAATACTGCGGTGATCTGAAACAACCCTAATCCCCAACCTCCCAGACGTAAAGGTCTCTGGAAATCTGGCGAGCAGGTGAAATCTCAAAAACAAGGGCAAAATAAAGCAATGTGTGAATGTCTCAGCTTGAAATTGTCTATGATGTATTCCAAAGGCTGCTGCTGTTTCCTGAAAGAAACACTTTAAAACTGGCTGTCAGGCTGGCAACC
This sequence comes from Bujurquina vittata, assembly GCA_015106715.1. Lineage (NCBI taxonomy): Eukaryota > Metazoa > Chordata > Actinopteri > Cichliformes > Cichlidae > Bujurquina > Bujurquina vittata. The sequence goes on from VUQK01043050.1 coordinate 38,215, forward strand.
AAGTATCAGCTTTGGTTCCAAAAAGAAAGCAAAAATAGATTTGACTGTAGGATAATAACATTAACATGTGGTTGGTTGGATTTAAAATAGTTTAAAAGATAAGCCCAATCTCAACATTTGATGTAACATATTTAGAATTGAGGTTAATGAAGCCTTTTTACAATTTATGTGGGCGAGGCTTACATGTGGTTCTATGTTATCCCTCCATATTCTTAACTACTTATTCTAGTTAATAACTTGACATTACTGGAGAAAACAGAAAAAAGGAGAGAACCCAGAGAAAATGATACAGGCACAAGAAGAACACTGACATTGCAAGAATGATAAAAAAAATACTCCTGCTTTCCTTATTTGTTGAAAAATGTAAATACTGATGTCACACTTTGATCTACAGTGTAAAAAACAAGATAACATTTCTTACCTGAAGCCAGAGGCGGAAGTTGTCCCGCTTGTGCCCATTGACAGTGCAGTGAAAAGATGCAGTCTGTCCAGCATTGACTTCCACTCCCTTTATGGTCAGGAAGTGAGGAGTATTCACTATGAGAAAAAAAAGAAAAAGAGACAAATGTTTGTACAATATCCTAAAAGATTTTGTGGTGAGATGAAGAGATGGGTTTGCAATTTATGAGAATGACTTGACAACTGGTGTCTAGAGTAGCCACATCTGCACTATGCTAATTTATGATCCTGCACCATCAAATTTTATGCTTAGAGAACTGAGAAAGGTATCTTTGAAAAGATAATTCTCTTTTTTTTCACCCCAGTATGCAATACCCTTAAAGCCCAAGGCCTGCATCATTTTTTTGAGTAAAATTCCACCAAAATCTTTAAAATGAGACCTACCAAAAGCCTCATTTCTACTCTTTTACTGCATTCTTTCAGTGATTGAGGCGATTTTTCAAAAAGCATTATTCTCTCATTTCCAACTGTGCTCATTATCAGTATACTCACTCAGTGGGATAGTTCGCAGAAAGTATCTTATATAGAACATTTCTGGATTAGTATCGCTATTCTGCATAGAAAAATAGGGCATTTCAGTGGAGCGACCTTGATTCGAAACATACCCAAATCTCTAAAGACTTGGCAAAAGCTAATTCGATCACTTTCATCATCAAGACTTTCACTTCTACTTAATATTTTACAACCTTGTCTTTGAACTATACCTCCTTCATGACTTTGTCATGTCAATCCATCCAACAGTGAAAAGACAAAATGTATATTTTCTCATTGCAAACGTCTTCTTTAATGATGGAAGGAGAGGCCGACCACCCAGTGGCATAATCACACCTCGGATATTCCACATGGTCGTATAAATAGAAAATGAATTGGCTGTGCTCCACTGATGAGCCACTCCGATCATTTTGCTTATCATTCAAGAATCCCCAAGTGCCAGTAAGTGGATCATTGATTGACCTGCATTTAAACACCCTTCACGTCACAAGACCTCATTGATTTATTTCAATACATTTATATGCAACACCTATTTCTATATAAATCCATCTTATTGACATAACATTTGTAGGAATTCAGCTGCTTTCAAATGGTTAGCAGGTCATTAGCATCTGACAATCAGAGCTTGATACTTTAGTTATGAGGGGTAGAGTAAAGTATAAATCAATTGATGAAAACCCTTGTGGTATTGATTTAGATTTTAGAATGTGGAGCGCCATATGGGCTAACGTGACACTCGGAGCGCGGAAAAGAATCGACATGAAGAATACTGAAGAGGCTTCTTACTTCAGCTCCCACAGCAGCAGCCTATCGAAAAAGCCGAAGCAGAAACATTCTAAATATGCCAGTGATTACTCGTTCATTACATCTGTAGTGCACTCTGAAGCGCTTCTGCTTATATTCACCGAGGGGTAGCAGAATTCTGAACAGATGTTGACGAGATACTTTACTGAATGTCCTTAAGGGAGGGGGAAAAAATAAAATAAACGAGTGGAATCCAAACACAAGAAGCGGTATAATGTATAATAAAATTTGTTCCTCATTCCTTTTTTTTCCCCTGACTATTTCTACCATCACTCAAAGGATAGATTTAACAGAGCTACTCCAAGATTATATCCTGAGCACACTTCAGCTTGTCAACTGTATGCTCATAAATCTTAAGGGAGCTAGGAGGAGGGAGACTCGCACTCGGATTGACTGTAGAATATTCTTTGAAGGCCTTTTGTTTGACTGGGAGGGCCTGAACAGAACAACGATACAGGTATTTGGCAGGGTGTCATGGACAATGACTGTTTGATGACATTCTTTTATGGCGATGGGAAAAAAGGACTTACTGCACTGGTGGCCCTGGACCACAACGTCTTTGATGGCCAGCAAGCCTCGCTGCCCTGAGGTTACGGCTTCAAACACAATCTGAGGAAGAGAAAGGAGAGTTATAACACCAATGACAAATGGGCACATCTTCAAAATGACACCTGAGTGAGGGTGTCTGTGGGCAGAGAGAAGTCCAGCTCTTGCTAATGCCCTCTGCTCCATAACCGGACTGCAGCTGGTGACACAGCTGCAGGCCACTGAGATGATTTCCTCAGTATGTCACAGCTGATAGGTGTTATAACATGCGAGTGTTAAATTAAGTTTGAGCCTTGAGACGATTAGCATGCAGTCTGTGACAAACAGAGTGTGAGGGGCGAGACTCCAAATATCAAAGTAATGCTTAAAGCTCAATTTAGCCAAAGTTCACCTCTTACTTACTCAGTCACTTCTATCTGATCATTTGATATTAGAGACCAAGGAGCTGCTTTCACCGTAACAATTTCCACATTACAGATATTCAGGTTTAGATGAGGAGAGGGCCTCTACAACGGTGGGTGTTTTGACCCTTTTCCGCAAGAAGAGGCTTTGTTTATAAGAGGACTCGTGAGAGAGAATAGGTTAAAAATGCTTTTGCGTGATTGATTATATTCTAAATATCTACCAATATGACATTTTTACATCAATATTAGATATTTGATATTACTTGTTTTTACTCTTTAGTCTAAACAGGTAACATAGTAGCTTGTTCAGTTAGCTTATACACTATAGCCTCCCTTCCCTGGGAGTTCCTGCATGTAAATATGTAGTAAAAACAACCATAATCTCTTTGTATTAGACCATATGTCCAAGAAAATCTCAACTAAGTAAAAAAAGAACAAACAAAAAACACTAAAATTTTAAGTAGGCCAAGCATAACTTAACAGCTGGCAGTCTCTAGTTACCTAGGATGTCAAATTTGTCAAAGATGCCACAAGAAGTAGATGACATAAAAACATTTTATTTTATTTTTTTGGAATGTGAGCAAATCATCACTTTGGCACAAAATTAAAGTGTCATCGCCTGCGTGAGAAGGGACAGTTGCCTGTAACATTTGCTCTGTAGTGAGTGTTATTTAGTTGACATGTTTCCATCTCTGGCAAGAGAAACTTAAAAATCAAGTGCAACTGGGCTGTATGAGACTAGACTAACCCTATTTTTAGGGTCAAGTTCGCCTGCAAAAGCCCCGTCAGAGGGTGTGTCCCGGCAGAATGTCAGAGTTATGCGTATCTACGGTCTGCTGTGTGATAAAAAGGGAAACAGAATGTCAGTCCCTTCCCAAACCCAGGGTGTGGTGCAGAGACCCATTACACCACATATGCTACACATGTTTGGCATGCCATGATTCCCTAAATACAAGCCTGTATCTTCCCGCGAATCACATATATTAGTGGTTGTGTTCCATGTGTGGTGTCACCCAGAAACCTGTGTCCTGCTAGCTCCACACAGATATATCTCTGAGATTCCTTTTGTAGCCTAGGAATGTGGAGGCGGAGATAGTTACCATTGTCATCTGGGAGGCAGGATGCCTTCAGATAAGGCTGTCTAATTATAAATTTCTTTTTTTGTCTCATGAAATATGAAAGTGAATGTCTTGGGTGCCAATTATGGCCTCATTACAGACTAATTTAAAGGAAATTAAAAGGCCAACCACTCCATATATCGCCACCAGACAAATGAACTGGCCCCCACACTCTAATTGAAATCCTTTGTTTGTGCAACAGACATCAGTCAGGCTGCCTAATAGCTGTGATATAATTGATTCCAACATCAATAATAGTGCAGTGCATAATTGGGCCTGACCCACCGAGTGAAAATGTTCACATGGGACAAAGCTGTTGATATCACAGGAAAGTTCACCATTCTCATTTGTCAGAGGTACAGACAGTGAACCCAGTGTTCAATGCCTACATCACCACATGGGTCATCCCTAAGGGACGTGGCTAAGTACAGCATTACAGCAGAATTGATTCGCTCTGCCATGGACTGTACTGTATTTAAATTAAAAAAAAAAAAGACAGATGAGCACATTTTGGTTTTCCCCCCTTATTTTTTCCTGTGTCTGAGGATAAATAATGGGTTTTCATCTTTTGCACAAATTATTTTAAATAGCAGACATGTGGCACATATGGATTTCTGAAAATTATATTGTTTTGCACAATGATCAGCAGTTCTGGAAATAAATGACAATGTCAATTAAAGATTTAGGGATGGCCTGACAGCAGTAATTATCAAAAGCTGAAATGCTCAAGCCTTACTGGTAATTAAAAAATAATTTCCAAGTATCAGGTGGCCTCCCTTTGACAATTGCGTAGGTTGCCATGCAATTAAATATACCTATAATTAGCGCCATGTTGTTAATTAGTGACAACTTCAAGCATTGGTCTCTTTTCTTGACAGTGATTGTTGCTAAGATCATTAGGATCCTCACATTTGACCATGATGTCAGTTGTCACAATTACAAACAAACTGGGGTTTGAAAGGCAACAGATGCTGGAAATTTCCCTGGGCATACTGGAAAACAAAAAGTAATCCTGAGTCTAAGCACTCACCTTAGATGCAGAAAATTACCCAAACATAAGCAACGCATCAAAACGGTCCAGCTGTCACAAAAAAAATTTGATTTGTTTGTCAGAGTGAAGCAGCAGTTAATGTCAAAGTGTCTGAACTTTCTGAAGCTGTAACTTGGTACTTAAAAAGGTCTGCCAGCAGAGTAAATGCAAACACAACAAGCTGTGCTTCTAAGGCAGACTCTTTTAGTCTTTACATGTCTTGAGCCAAACTGAAAACATTTAACTGGGCTGCCTTTGCTTTATTATGTCACAAAAGTCAACATCCTGCCAAAAGCGAACAGTGACTATTACTGGTAATGGCAGCACATTCTGTTCTGCTCAACTATTGCCTTTCCCCTCTTCTTTTTTCCTTTCTTTTCTCCATGTGCCTCTCATTAAACCTCCTATACTGCATGCAGCAGTGAGAAGCCCAGCGGTATCCCTTGTTAACTAAGTTATCAGAGTGGCTACGATGAGCAAGCAGGAGGACTCCCCTGTGCTTCACTGTGGACCAGCTCTGCCAGGCCATAATGAAATAATTCACCAAGAGACCATCTCCCATTGAGAGGTTAAGGGGTCTCTCTGCATCAATTAACATTTGGTGGACTCGTGGAACAAGCCTGGCGAAGACTAATAGCCAGACAAGTGTGAAATCACCTTGCCCCGGCCAGCAGTCATGTGCATTGGTAAGTGAAAATGAGTTTTCAGAATTGGAAAAAGAGAGCAGGCTGAGATGGAACAGAGAGAGAACAGATTACCATGGATACCGAGGTAGCCCCTGAAATCAATAATCTTAGGTGTTCTGAATGAGCTTTTGTGCAATTGTTTAGAACATCTCAAATAATTTGTCATGCTCCACCCCAAAAAAAAGGTTTTAATAAAGTTGGCTTAACAATGAAGGCTGCTTACAATGAGAAACCTAGTTTTGTAATAAGACATTATGCAAAAGATGATTTGCTTTTAACCACATTTCCTCACCTGGTAGAAGTTGGGCCAGTAGGTGCTGATAGCCAACTCCACCTGTCCCCAGGAGCGAGAGGCTGGACCTGACACGTTCCAAACAGGCATCCCCATGGGACTGTTGTTTTCTTTAATATAGACATTTAGGTGCCCGGGATGGCTGTTGTCTCTGCCTCCGATATAGTAGTGGAAGATGACACAGTGGGTATCATTCTCCTTCAGCTGAGGGGTCAGCAGCAGGGCCTTTTGCCCAGCAAAGCGTCCTGACGTGTTCACCATCATGAAGGCAGACCCTGCAACATGAGCAAGAAGTGTAATCATGAGTTAAGCAGGGTTTTATGTAATTATCAACGTGGTCAGGTAAAGGAATTAATAGTCAAATAATTGGAAAGGTTTAAACAGCGTAGTATGCGTTTGAATTTATTAGTCCAACTATGGACTAAATATGGACATCCCTTTATGACTACAGTGTAGTCATAAAGTGAACTTCTGATGGCTGCTTCCAGCAGGAT
>VUQK01043050.1:48059-69134 GCA_015106715.1 Bujurquina vittata
TTCTCCATCTCTTGTGCCTTAACAATGGTGTGTTCAAGACCAATTAAAAAACAGAGAGCTCTCGGCACACTCTAAGCCTGTCTCTGCAACTCCGTAAAGGCCAGGGCTCGCCTATTGTCTAAGGTATTCAGGGGAACAGATTTATTATTATTCCAATGTAGGCCACCTTCACCTTCCATTACAATGATGGCTGTACGTGGAGAACATGGAGACTGGTGTGAAAAATGAATGAGAAGAAGATGAAGTGTTCTTGTTGCAGTTGCCACATACATTCACGTTGCCGTTCTTGGGAAATGAAGGAGACGCTGCTGAAATTGAAATGTGTGACTTTCATTATTCTGGATTTTTTTTGGACATTATTAACAAGGACACGGTGACTGAATAGGGGCTGCTTCTTTAAAAAAATTTTTTTAAAAAAAGCATCTCACACAATGCATCTCATACATATTCTAACATTGATTATGCGACAATTTATTAGCAGAGGTCATTAATTAGAAGGTGTCACGAAAATCATTCAGAACTGGTTGGGGCTCAATCGATCTCTTTGACCAGTTTCCATAGATTTCTCTCATTAGTCAGTTCTCTGTTTTGATTAAGGACATTAAGAACTTTTTAATTGGCTCCTTTTAATCACTTAGTTAATGGGTTGCTTTCCGCAGAGTGAAACTAAAAAACAAACCCCACAACAAACAAACCGTTATGAATCCGCAGCTTTGGACGTTAAATATCTGGTCAGAGGTTCTGTGCAATCTAACTAATGTTTTCTACTAGAGTGCAGCCTTTTCCAGCTAGTGTAAACTCACAAATGTTCAAGTTCAGATGGACATTAAGTAATCCAAAATAACAGACTTAGTGGTTTAATGGTATTATGAGCCATACAGAGAGAACCATGGACATACTCCAGGGAAGGCTTCCATTAGTTCAATCCTTTGCTCTGACTGCGCACTCAGCTGGCAGAGCAGCTAGGAGTTGGCCAGAGCTTGGGTCCATCCATATGGGAGGAAAAGTTCCTTCTGCTAAGAGAAGGAGCTGGTAATAACTAAAGAAAATGTTTAAATTGTTAGGTTTTATGGCAAAAATGTATCAACAGAACAGATATATACATACTATGATCTGGTGATTGTCTACAGAAGTACTACAGGGTATTTTGGGCTTTTTTCCCCCCTTTTAATTGAACTTTTTTTTTGCTTTTTTGTTTTTTTCAATGTCCCAGCAGCTCTTTTCTATTCAGTTTGCACTTCCTTGTTTAACAATATGAAAGAAAACCCTGAAAGATGAATTTCCTTAAATTTCACAAGAACAAACTAACCTGCAGAACAGAAACAGTGCAGCGACAGACCCCAAGACAGCTGCTGAAGCTGTTGTTTTTCTTAAAATAAATAAATAAAGACAGGAAAGCGTTCTTTATACAGTCTGATAGAATTTGTTCCCACAAATACGGTACTGTCTAATCCTAATCAAAGTCTATAGGTTGACAGTATTGAGATTAATTATGAGTTGAGTAATGGTTTGAGCAGGCGATATAATTTGCAATAATGAGTAGTGCTCATTATTTCTCCTCCATTCGGGTCCTGAACCCGGTGAAAATCATTATGTGGGGGAAATCAGAATGAAGGGGCGCTCTTTAAACCCAAACCCTCCAGGTCTCATTTGCTAATAAAATTCACAGAGGTCACCACCGCAGAAAAGAACGGCTGCCGCTTTGGAAATGTCAATGAAGACAGGGCTATTCTCACTGTCTGCTACCAATCAAAAATGCTCTCGCTGTGAGGGTTAGCCTGTTAATGTGAACAGCCGTGGCCTCCGCTCAATTTTCCAGAACTTTCCCGGTGTCCTTTGAAACATGAAAGGAGCCTGATAAAATAACACCGAGTAAGTTTGGGCTCTCTATATGAAGGACCTGGCAGGTTTCTTTGGCAGAGTCAAACTGATTCACCCAGAATCATCCATCATGCGGGACACGTTTCAGCCCCGTCGCTTTAGTCAGGTGGAACAACTGACCCTTATTATGTTCCCTGGCAGCATCCTTTGTTGCTGCATGCCAATCAAGAGCAATTCTTAATGGCTTAATATGTCATCTTAAAATGCAGTGCGCTCGATTGCCAATCCATTCCAATAAATGGGTCATATAATGGCCCATTTGCCTGATACAAACCCATTCCACAACAGAAACTATTCATGAGTCACCCACCATTAGTTTTAATTGTTCATACCATGAACACTTAAGGTACAGAAAAGATACTGTATGCAAATAGGGCTCTCTTTGTGACTTATCTTAACCTCGTTTAATCCAAATCAGTAATTTGCTCAGACCACAGGACACTTCTTAACCTCACAAACATGCTAAATTGAAAATACCGATCTCTCGTACCCAGGAATTAATTCACAAATTGATCAGACATTCTGCTCTTCTCCCTAATCATAATGGGTCTTCTCCTTAAGCTTAACTTAACCTTGCCATCGCTGGTGCAAGGTGTGATTTTCCACATGCAGTTGCGAAAGGCTCAAAAGCAACTGGCTTATTTTCACAGCATGGGGCCCCTCCCTTCACAACAGCAAATCCCGTCTTTTGCTGATGTGATTTAAATTCTGATTAAATTTCTGATGCCCTTCAGTCAGTGGGTGTTCTCTCCGCTCATAATTTGAGTGCTTAGCCTTTTCCCTCTTTCATTTGGACAGCACATTCGGCACGACAACCAACACTTGTTTTCCAGGTAAGGAGGAGGGTCAGTTCATTACCTCCTTATTGCAGTGTGGTCGAGAAGGTGAAGAGTTTGCCTTTTAAAATGATCCATCTTATCTATATGCAACAGGCAGACTCTTCTCAGTTTAAAAGTAAGCTGCATTTTCCTGAAAGCAAACTGTCACCCTGTGAAGAACCTCATTCTACCAGTCCTTCACCATTGTCCAGGTGTCATAATCGACCAAGGATGTGCTATCAAAACAAAAACCCTGTGCAACAGTGAGACAAAAAAAAAAAAAAAAAAAAATTCAATTTTTCTCTGCAACATATTTAGAGCAGACATTAAGAATCAAACAATAAGTCATTTAGCTGGAGCTCCATGTGCTATTGTTCCAAGAAGAATACAAAAACCCTAATTAATCTCAGTTAGAGGACCTTCTTTCTCCTCCTCTTGCCATTATTCCCCAGAATGAGTCTCAGGGGAGAAACAGAGCAGCAGCCTACTGCTGGCAACATTCAGGACACCAGCAGAGAAGATAGTCTCTCACTAGCTGGGGTTTACTAAAAACAGCTTAATAGAATAGAATAGAACTTAAAAACATCACAAATGTCTTTACTTCAAGTATGGTATATAATAAATATATGCTATTCACGCCAGTGACCAACTATGACCGAATTGTAGCCAGTTGCACTTTCCAAAGCTGAATGAGTCCTGGCTGAGATTTGTTTTTATTTTTAAATTGCTCAGGACAGATGAGGCTTGTTGTAATAGCAGGGCAGACAGTGATGGGGTTCTGCTGGGGGTTTCTCCCGTTGCCTTGGGAGAAGAACACACTGAGGATTGCCCAGCAGACATGCAGAGCCTCAAAACTGGGCTGAACCATACTAAAAAGAGCCAAGGCATGCAATCAGAACTGCATGGCGGCATAAACAAGGCGTCTCTCCATCCAGACATAGCAATTAGGTAAGAAGCAGACCATCATAAACAACCAAGAGTTTAAAGCAATGTTTGTCTCTTCTTTGGTTACCAGAGAGCTTGTTTTTCTTGTTGCACTTCATTTCACTCTTCAGTTTCGATACTTATTTACATGCAAGCATGGAAATGGGCCAGTTTGGTCTTTGATTGCAGTAGGAGGAAGGAGAGTCCACAGCAGGCTGACATCAAACTCCACTGAGTGCTTCTCATGAAATTCTAAATTCTAAACACTTACTACAGTATCACTGCACCTTAATCCACAAAGTCTGCTATTGATTTCACAAGTCTTCGGTGCATATTCTTGCATGCACATTATGGATAGCATGCATCTTTTAGTCCTGAGCATTATTAACCTCTCTTAAAAAGAACTCGTGCCTTGTCAGGTTTTTAATATCAACTTATTTTTGTGACAGTCACAGTTGTAGCTTTGCATTACAAATATGAAAGCAAATACAGAATGACACATAATGCTGAAGGACAGCTTTTTAATACTTCAGGTTCACAAAAGTTGCTTCAATTCTTTTATTTCTACAATATCTGTGCACAGCAGCTACCATAAAGGTATTGTTTGGGAAGGATTAGAGTCAAGGTAATCTATAAACACAGTCTGCATATGAATATGTGCAATCTGTAGACAAGGGACACAACTTTTAGCATTAGAGTCCTTTTGATTCCCATGTTTTGTCCACTTAGACAATCACTTAGCTTTCTATTATCATTACTATTTTAACCATTAAGGACATAGGCAGATGTCCTCAGTGGTTGAGTTAAAGGGTAGAATAAAAACTACAGTTCACAATAAAACATTTGATAGTCCAGTTAATGCTGAATATTGATTTTAAGTCTATAAAAGAACATCAATTCAGAAAAACTCAAAATCGCTACCCCATCCTGGATGCCATGCACTTAAAGGGCATCCAGCTTCCTGAGCTGGGACTGAATGTGGGCATTGAAATGATAATGTTCAAAAATTCCAGCAGACAATGGCTAGAGTTTACTTGAGAGCTACATATTTAAACCTCAAGGAGGATTTGATTTGCTTGGAAAACTAAAGCAGAGTCGGAGCAGAGGCAGCTGAGCATCATTTAAAATCATGCACCCATAGTGACAACCCCCCTGATTGGACCATTCCTGGCTACAAACAAATTTAAAAAGGTACTGAGGTGGTAATGCCTTCAGTTCTCTACTTCAATTCCATTTCCATCCTGACACACCAGGTAGGATAACAATCTTTTTTCTTTTCTTTTTTTTTTCCTGAGCATGATAAGGTCGTTTTGTGAAGATTCATAAGTGCAAGTTGAGAGTAAGGCTGCAATCAGAGGTGAGATAGCTTTTCCACCAGTGTGGCTTTCACCTAAATGCATTTTTACCCATCAACCCCCACTCTAGTAGCCGTAAAACAATTTCATCTGTCAAGTACACTACATTTCACATCCCTTTCAATGTGGTCAAAGAGGAGAGATTACAATTTTGCGCAGCAGGCTGAGTGCTCACACTGTGAAATGGAGAAAGAGCTGCAACCTGTTAATTAGGCCCAATTCAAGACGCATAGATAGAAAACAAGCCTATCTGAAGTGTACTCAGACTAGGAAGCACAATCAGGGACACCGCTTAACCAGAAATGGGATTTTAATCAGATGTGTTAAATTTAGATCATGTGCAAGGTGTTAATTTGTAGGTCAAGGCTTTCACTGTAACCTTTGCCCAGCCTCCACGTGTCACGACATTAATCAATTGCGATGCAAAGAGGGGAGACTTCCCTTCTATGGAAAGTAATTTCTCTGGGGCAGTTCAACACAATTCATCCTGATGTGCACACAAACAGGTCTGGGCACTGGCTGCTTAAAATTAGTGAGGACCTGCTAATTAATTCCCCCTCTGTCACTGGGGGGCCCAGTGCAATCTATCTGTGATGCAGCCTTTGTGAGATCAGGCATCAGATAGAGGAGGAAAACAATATCCATTAGTTTGCAATGTTACCTTTCTTATAAGATTTTTTTTTTTAAAAAAGCATCATTCCATTTGTCTCCTTAGGTGCCTTCTGCTCAGTGGCGGTAATATGTCTGCATTTCAAATAAAATGAGAAGCGATCAATGGAACATTAAAGAGACAAATTGTGTACAACAGACAAAATGCAGGGAAAGCATTTTAATGAACTTCAATATTTCACTGAGGGATGTTGCTTTTTTTTTGGGTCTTCGTTCATGTGCCTGTCCCAAAGATCCTGTGTATCAGATACTCTTGTGCAAAGAAGATGCATCAACATCCCACACCAATTAAACCAAAGGGCATGGTGTGGGAATACTGGAGTGGAATGCTGAAGATGTTTTCTCTTCAAATGCTCACAAAATTAAAGAGAAGTTACCTGCTTGCATACACCAATCAGCCACAACATTACGACCGCAAACAGGCTATGTGATCAGTTTGTTATAATGAAGTGATTTTCAGGGAAACCTTGGGTTCTGGCATTCATGTGGTTGTCACTTTGACACAAACCACTGAAAAACTGTTGCAGACCAACACCACCCATCATAACACAGTGGCCACCCCCACCCTACCGTGACATTGTATAAAATTGCCAGGGAAACAAAGGATACATGTAGTGACTGAAAGAATATGATCGCGAATGCTAGCGACAGAAATACGCTTCCTCCGAAGGGTGGCTGGCTTCTCCCTTAGAGATAGGGTGAGGAGTGCAGCCATTCGGGAGGGGCTCAAAGTAGAGCTGCTCCATTGAAAGGAGCCAGTTGAGGTGGTTGGGGCATCTGACTTAGGATGCCTCCTGGGCGCCTCTTGGGTGAGATGTTCCGGGCATGTCCTACCGGGAGGAGGCCCAGGGGCAGACCCAGCACACGCTGGAGAGATTATATCTCTTGGCTGGCCTGGGAACGCCTTGGGGTCCCCCCCGGTTGAACTGGTAAAGGTGGCTGGGGAGAGGGAGGCCTGGGCTTCTCTCCTTAGGGTGCTGCCCCCACGACTCAGCCCCAGCTAAGCGGAAGAAAATGGATGGTTGGATGTAATCCGGAAACATGACAAAGAGCCCCAGGTATTGACTAATGGCTGGTTTAGACTTCTGCGGTCAATCATTGTGGAGCCTATGCCAGTCACTTTTTTATTTTTTACTTATTAATTTTTGAAGGTAAACATACATGTCCCTCAAGTTTTCCAGTTCTTTGTACATTCCCCCTCGTCCATAATGATTTCATTAGTTTTGCCAGTCTCTCCCTCCAGCAATTAGTCTGTGAATCCTTATAATGAAGCTATGATTATTATTCCTTATATTGAAGTGACAATTGTTTTTCGCTCGCTGATAAATCCAAAAAACTGCAACAGAAAAGTAGCCAGAAATCCAAAGGAGGGATTAATGGTACTGAATAGGCCAATCATAATAGGCTCCACCCCCACAACCCACAGGCTCTACTACCATTGCAACAGTACCACACAACACAGAACAACCGCAAAGCTCCCAGTTTCAGAGTGTTCTGGCAGCACAGTCTACACAATATTGCACGTGTTTAATGTTGCTGTTGTCTGATTGGTATTCACGACTAATAAATACTTATGGGAGGTTACACTGAAGTTGTTTACTCACGGCTTTGCAGAATTACAGTCAAACATATAGGCTAATCAGAAAAAAATCCTTGTGTGTGAGGATAAGTCAGACTGAACATTTGATAAATTTGACAAAAAAAAATGATACATAAAAATGAAAATATGCTCTTACATTAGTGGTATATACATATGTATATATGTAGTGGAAAAGCACTGAATATAACTTGCCTCCTTGACATAAGTTTATATGAAAATAGTTTCATATAAATCAAGCAAGGGGCAAAATTAAAAATTTACACTGGCTCAAATACAATTATGAAAGCTTGCTTTTTACCCCCCCCCCCCATTTGAATTCCTTTTATGTAAACATAATTTTTTCAGAAGGCTGCTTCTGTAGTAAAACTGTCAAATGTGCAACCTATTGCAATGACGTATTCTCAGGATGGTGATGGAATAATTTCTTGCCTTTGCTGAGCTACTGTCACCATGCTCACCTGAGGGCATCCATGGATCTGATGGAGACTTCTCTCTCGTGTTGACCTGCTCCCACTCAAGGTCATCGTCTCGACCTTGGCTGTATCCACATGCTGCCAGCGGCTTCTCAAAAGTACAGTCGCCTATGACAAAAGGAAGAAATTTATATGGTTATACAATTTTTCCATTAACTCCCTGCTCAAATGAATGGATATATAAATTTAAGTCGCCTATTTTTTGTCAGCGGTATTCATAATGCAATATGCCAGACAATGAGATGCATTTAAGTGAGACAGAGAGAAGGATTACTGTTGTAGGCGAGGCACAACATACATTACCATCATTAGCAACACGGCAGTCCAATTTCACAATGACAAGTATGAAGTGTCCAAACTCCATCATCGTTAGGCATTATGTTCCCAAACTGCACCACCATCAGGGATAAATTGATTTATTTTCCTTGCTGGCCGCAGAACTTTGCTGTTCATGCGCCCTTACTCCACAAAGCTACTCTAATCCTTTTTACAAGCTGCTTGCAAAATGACAGCAAGCAACCATTAGGGCCAGGCTTCAACCAGGCTTGGCGTGTGATCGATGAATACAAATACCCCTTTATTCCTCGCACCTTAAAGGCCACACAAAGAAGTGAGAGTTGAGCTCCCTCCCTCCAAAAGTGCTTTTCAACCCACTCATAAATCTAAAAAAAAAAAAAAAAAAAAAAAAAAAAAAAAAAAATAGCAAATGCTGTCATGCAGAGGTTCATTACAAATGTGGGGAATTTCCATAGGAAACTGTGACGACTGGCTGTACACCACCCGAGTCACACCTACACAACTATCAACATAATGATGATAACTACCCACTGTTTCCAAAACAAAAAAACTAAATTTGTAGTCACACCTGACTTACTGCAATTAATGTACTCATTGGCCACTTTATTAGGTACAGCTGCTCATTAATGTAAATTTAATCAGGAAATCACATGTTATCAACTAAAAGCATTTAGCCACGCAGACACTGTCAAGATGACCTGCTGAAGTTCAAACTGAGAACCAGAATGTGGAAGAAAACGACCGAACACTGCGTGGTTGTTGGCTGGTCTTAGCATTTCAGAAACTCCTGACCGGCTGAAATCTTCCTACATAACCATCTCTAGTGTTTACAGAGAATGATGTGAAAAAGATGTCAGAGGTCAGAGGAGAATGGCCGGACTACTTTGAGCTGACATGAAGGTAACAGTAACTCAAATAACAATTCATTATACCGGAGGTATGCAGAAGAGCATCTCTGAAAGCACAACACAGCAAACCCTTAAGCAGTTGGGCTACAGCACACCAGGTGCTACTTTTGCCAGTCAAGAGAAGATTGGAAAAATGTTCCATGCGCTTGGTTTCTGCTGAAACATCCATATGCTGGGATCAGAATTTAGTTGCTATCATGTCAAATGGACCACAAGCTTCCTCCTCCACAGGACCCTTTCCCACATAGACACTTTTAAGGGGAACCACGTGAGAGTGCTGTTTGTAGATTACACCATAGTCCCTTCCAGACTGGTCTCTAAGCTGTTGGACCTGGGCCTGGGCCCATCCGTGTGCAAGTGGGTTTACAGCTTCCTGACCAGAAGACCACAGGTGGTACGAGTGGGTCACCTCATCTGCCGTCACCCTCAACACCGGATCCCCCAGGGCTGTGTGCCCAGCCTTCTGCTGTACTCGCTGTACATGTCAGAGTCCAATACCGTCATAAAGTTTGCTGACGACACTGCTGTTGTGGGATTAATCTCCCACAGTGAAGAGACAGCCTAGAGGAGGGACGTCTCCCACCTGGAGGACTGGTGCCGGGAGACCCACCTTCTGCTTAACATCAGCAGAACAAAAAAACTGATTCTGGACTTCAGGATGAAGCAACAGAGGGGCTACCATCCACTTCTTATCAATGGTGCTGAGGTGGAAAGAGTGGACACTTTTAAAGACCTGGGAGAGATCATCTCACAGGACCTGGCCTGGACTCATCACATTAACACCACTGTAAAGAAGGCCAGACAGAGACTCCACCTCCCCAGTCCACTGAGAGACTTCAAGCTCCTAAAGGTGCTTTTACACCTGCACCATCGATAGTATTTTGCATGTGAGCATCACCACCTGGATGGGAAACTGCACGAAACAGGACTTCATGCCCTTTAAAAGGGTAGTTTTTTCAGCTGACCTGACCATCAGAACCACCCTCCCCAATCTGCAGGACATTTACACCAAGGGCTAAGAAAATGCTTAAACAGCCCAGCCACCCCGGACACTCTCTTCTCCCCGCTTCCATCAAGTCGGCGTTACTGCTGTCTGAGGACTAAGACTGAAAGGTTTAAGAAGAGTTTTTATCCACAAGCATCCGTTTCCTCAACTCTGAGCCCTAAACTGGACTATAGTATGTAAATTATTCTATTTTGACCAGGATATACCATGCCATGCACTTACTAACACAGCTGCAATAACATACCCTTGTGTAAATACCAATGACAAGAATTTTATATTTTTACCCTAGATATTTATATATATTTGTTATCTTGTATGCTGTGACGTGTGAATTAATTAATTTTATTCTTATTTATATATTTCTACTACTTACCATCAGCTGCATGTACAAAATACATTTCATTGTACCATGTATAAATGTGCATGAGACAAATAAACCTAATCTTGTCTAAAATCTCTGAGGAATGTTTCCAGCACCTTGCTGAATCTATGCCACAAAGAGTTAAAGCAGTGCTGAAAGCAAAAGGGGGCCGAACCCTGGTACTAGAAAAGTGTACCTAATAAAGAGTCCAGTGGATGCTTGATAAAGTCTTGGTAAAATGAGCAACTTCCCTGACACTTGTAATTAGGAACAATGCAACTGAAAGGTACTTTATGATTCAGTGATATAAACATTTACTTAGTTACACTCTTATATTAGGGCGCAGGTTACTAAAATCCCATTACTGGCAATACTGTCAGAGGAGGTTTGTCTGTAAATGTTTATTTTTTTTTAAATAAATGTTATTCCTGGGTACTGCCTAGAATTGTGTCAACTGTCTATGGAAAGTTGGGATATTTGAGTGAATCATTGTTTTTCTTGTGTCTCTCCACAGACTAACCCGGTGACTCATGCTTTCACTGGAGATTCTTTCTGTCTGATGATAAAAACCAACAGCACAATTTACAAACCCAGGCATTTGGTGAAATCATCCTGTATCCTGTATTACCCAACAACATCCTAAAGTGTCTCTATATGTCCCAAATAAACTTCACACCTCACAAGTTTTGTATATGTGTAATGTCTTACTTTCTTATTTTCCCTTAAAAATCACATTTATTAAACTTCATATTATGCACTGAAACTCACTAAAAAAGAGAGAAAAATTAAAGGAACACCTTTTAACCAGAGTATGGCATCAAATCAGTTAAACATCTGGGATAGTGATCAGTTAAGAAGCAGAGGGGGTTGTTTATCAGTTTCAGCTGCTTTGCTGTTAATGACATTAACAACAGGTGAACAACAATGAGACAAAACAGGAATAGTTTTACAGGTGGAGGTTCCTGCTGACTGTTTTTTTCACTATTTTTTGCATTTGGCTAGGGTCAGCGCCACTATTGGTGATACCTGGATACTACAAATGTTGCACAGGAAGTCCAACTCCTCCAGGATGGCACATCAATACCTGGCACTGCTAGAAGGTCTGCTGTGTCTCCCAGCATGATCTCAAGAGCATGGAGGAGATTCCAGAAGACAGACAGTTACTCTAGGAGAGCTGGACAGAACTGTAGAATGTCTAAACCCATCAGCACCCGTATCTGCTTCTTTGTGCAAGGAGGAACAGGACAAGCACTGCCAGAGCTCTACAAATTGACCTCCAGCAGGCCACTGGTGTCAATGTCTCTGACCAAACAATCATAACAGACTTCATTAGGGTGGCCTGGGGGCTCAGCATTCTTTAGTGGGCCCTGTGCTCACTGCCTGGCACAGTGGAGCCTGACTGGCATTTGCCACAGAATGCCAGGATTGGCAGGTCACCCACTGGCACCCTGTGCTTTTGCAGATGAAAGCAGGTTCACCCTGAGCATTTGTGACAGATGTGAAAGAGTCTGAAGAAGCCATGGGGAATGCTACGCTGCCTGTAACAGTTCAGCAAGACTGGTTTGGTGGTGGGTCAGTGATGGTCTTGGGAGGCATATCCATGGAGGGACGCACAGACTCTACAGCTCTACAGACCAGGCAACATCACCCTGACTGCGATTAGGTATCAGAATGAAATCCTTGGACTCACTGTCAGACCCTACGGTAGTGCAGTGGGTCCTGGGTTCATCTTTGTGCACGATGATGCCAGAACTCATGTGGTCAGAGTATGCAGGCAGTTTTCTCTGTGGGTTTATAATTTTCATTTCTATTAAACAATTTAGTATCCTTTGGTTCCTAACACACGATCCAGTCCATATTAGTATAGATGACCATCATGATTTTTTTCCCCATTGAAATCTGATGTGCTTTCAAAGTGTTCTCTTGTTTTGGAGCCCTGATACATTACACAAAGTGGATGAAATAATAAAAAAGAAGGACTATATCCAAATTCTTCAACTTCACCTTAAAATGAGCAGCTAGAGAGTTGAAACTTGGACACAACTGTGTGTTCCAGCAGGACAATTATCCCACACACATCACAACTGGTTTTGGAATAGATAAAGCAGGATAACAATAAACTTCTGGAAAGGCCTTCCCAAAGCCCAAATCTCATTCATATTTATAATTTGTGGACTACATTTAAAAACCGGGTCCATGCCAGGAAACCAACCAAGTTAAATTAACTCTACCAATTCTGCCAAGTAGAGTGCTCAAATATCCAGACAGAACCATGTTAATAGCTACCAAAAACCTCCGGTGGAGATGCAACTTTACTACGTGACATTCACAATTTCTTTTTGAGCCTATATGTATAATTTTGAGCCTGTAATAATTAGAGAAAATCCAGGATACTTTAAAACTTTAAAAGAAGCATCAAATTCTTGTTTTTTAAAGTCATTAAATATGTATGCTGTACAATCATTACACCCATCATTCCATCAAGGTCAATTCATCTACCTGTTTGTCTCTCTATGAGCACCAGTGTGTCCTCGGTGGGAGCTCCTTCCAGGAGCTTCTCTGTCAGACGGCTACCACAAGCCTTAAGCAGCCTGGAAATAAGGTGAGACCACATATTAGCCTGATTGGGGAAAAAAAAGGAACAGCTTGTTTGAATCTATCAACTCACCAGCTAAAAGAGGAGTGCAGGCTGGCCCAGAGATTAGGATGCTGGGTGAGAGAAGTCAGCGATCGAGCTGCATTGCCGCTCCTTTGGTGCGGAAAAACTGCAGGTGAAAATGCGCTGTTCATCCTCACAGCTCGCTGGGGACAGATTCCCTGTTCACTGTCAAACACCTGATGGAGAGGATAGCACATAGATATCAGAGGCACTAATAAACAAGTCTGTTCAAAGTAGCGTGTTTCTGTGCATACTCTACCTTTAGAGCTGTACTCTGCAGGCTTTGTATAGTAAGCTTGAGGTGACGCAAAAGGAAAGGCCAGGAGTTGATAAGGTAGATCCTGTCCATGGCGACCATAACAATACTGTACCAGCGCTGGAAGCCTCTGGCCAGGCTGTCTTTGATAAAAAAGGTGTGCGAGAACACAAATCCATGTTGCTCATCTCCAAAAAAAATGGGCCCTTCACGCCCAGGACACACCTGGAAACCAAAAAAAAGGAGAAAATTGAGGAAGTATATGAGGATGCAGGGGAGTAAAGCACATAAACAATACACACGTCTGTCACTAATTACCTCACAGCTGAGACTGCGTACACAAGCCTGTCGGACCACGCTGAAAAGCTGGGGTTGTCTGGGGTGCTGGTGACTCAGGAAACGGATACCCGTTTCATCATCAATGCTCACAAAGCCCGGGTGAGATGCAGGCAAGGATCGACAACCCTGTCAGACAAAGAAAAAAGAAAAGAGGCACTTTGAAAAGGATGACATGAGTATGAGCTCACCTGCCTGCTGAAAATTATGAAAAAAGGAAAGAAATCCAAGGCACCCTTCACTCACTTCACACATTTCCTTCTGTGTGGCCGAGCTGTTGGCCTTCATGGTTAGACCTTCGCCATCACGGTCACCATCTCGGTCCACAGGTACTGGGGCACCTGCCTGGGATGAAGGGGATGGAGATGGAGGGTGTAGTGCTTCAGTGCAGAACAGGGTCCGAGGGCCATGGAGCTCACAGAAGTGACAGAGAGCCACCAGAGCATTCATCTGACACAGAGAAGTAGGAATGTAAAAATATAAACAAGTTTTCATATGTTTACTGTTCCGATTTAGATCTGAACATTCAGTCATGGCGGTCACACGTACGTCTGGTTAATCACTGACGTTACCAGATTACACTACGCTTAGAATACGGTTATCTGGGAGTAGAGATTGTCTTACCTTCAGTGCAGAGCCAAGTTTAACAAATGTCTGGTGCTCTCTCGCACTTCACAAAGGAGGATTCATTGGACGCAGTGTTCAAAAAAGCCGCACCATAAAAAAAGTAACAGTGGCGTGAAATTAAATCAAATCTTCATCGAGCCCGTTATTTTAAAATCCATCGTTCCTAATGGTTTAATTGAGGTTTTCTACACTTTTCTGTTGCCCTCTGTGTAGCTGCCAGCAGGCAACAAAAACAGAGCTCGTCACATGACGCAGTCACGCGCTCAGGCAGGACTGACGCATGGATGCCACCCGCCGCTCAATTTTCCCCAATTTTAACCTTTGAATCAAAAATATCTCAGATACTTTACCAGCGACGTGAAATTACGCAAATTAATGTTCTAGTTTTTCGACTTTCTTTCAGAGACCAAGGTTTACGTACGATGAACGACAAAGTGAAACTACATTACCCATAATCCAGTCTGATGCAACAAACACTAGGTCAAAGGGCGATTGAAACGTCGGAGCTGTTTTCTTTGAAGATTTGTGTACTAAAAAGGTATGTTCCCGGTGATTTAATGCGTGTATATGTTTTAATGTAATAGCTCAGCGAAGAAGCTGGGTTAGGAGTTTTTTCTTTTAACAATGGATAACGTTAACCTATCATTTCCGCGTTCAAATATTCATATTTTTCAGTGTGTCATTGAAAAACTTGTCAAACAAAGATATAAATTCACACAGTGACTCTTTTGAATTCTAAATCCCAGATCTGAACATGGCTTCCGGTGGATCTGGAGTTCCCTCAGATGTTGCCAGTGAGACCCTCATGACACCCACCAGCACGACTGACACTTCGGGTCCTCAGGCCGGGGTCCCCGCTGACTCTCAGAGCAGTAATGACACCCTCAGAGGCAAAGGAGGTAAATCAGTTTTACACAGTCACTACTTGTAATATAAAGTTGGTGTTTTGAGACACCTCTTGTTTTCAGACAGCTGGAGTAAAAAAAAAAGATTTATTTTTATTTTCCTAGTAATTTCCTAGTAATCTACTTGTAATTCAAACTGGTCATTCTGTGGTGTAGTTCTGTGTTACGGTGAGCAATGTTAGTTCTGGTCAGGCTTTAGTTTTGTATCATGAGCCTCTTATCGTCAGACGGGGAGCTGAAGGAGGGAGTCCAGCACTTTAATGAATTGTTGGGACATTTATCATGTCTCATGTGTTAATGTATTCAGGTCAGCTGGGAATGTTACAGGATTTCAGGAAATGACTGAGTACTGTGACTCTGACCTGTCTGCTTCTGCCCAGACTTATCTGTGGATTACATTTATGGAGACTAAAGAACTTCAAAGTTGTTCTGTTTAGGTGTTTACTATAGGCACTCTCTCTGCGAGAGCTGAAAACTCACCAAATGTTTTTGGCTGATCCGGACAACTATCTCCCTTGCCAAGAAAGACATTGCGGCAAAGAATTTGTGTCATGAGTCAGATTCATTTCTCCTGACTCTAAATAGTGTTGCAGGGTGTGTGGTATTTGGGTGTAAAGGCAACCTCGTCCTGTACAGCTTACATGCCTGACATTTGAGTCTTGTGGTAGGATTCTGGGTTGAGTCATTGCCACCTGTCATATGATTAATACTCAGTGGAAGTGTACTGGAGATGGATTAAATGCATCATTTGCCCCCTGCCACTTCCTCACTAATTTATCCGTGACTTTAATTGTTATATATAGTAGAAAATATGGTGTAAAGGGAAGGATAAGCAGGGTTTCTAATAAAAGGGCAGGTGAAATCATATTTCTGGAGGTGTGTGTGTTTGCTGTCTATCTGTGTGTAACACACACTGACACGGAAGCTCATATAAAAGCTCATTTACTTTTTCTTATAGCTGGGATCAGTGCGAAGCAATGAAATGTAATTGTTGGAATTATGTATGAACTTTTAGTTTGGTTTCCTATGAGTTATCTTCTATTTGTATGAGTTGTTTTGTATATAATCCTGTTGTTTTACTTTACTTTAATGGGGACAGGCATGTGGTGTTTATGACAGGAAGACTGCAATCCTTATCACGGGCTGGCCCAGCCAGACACACACACACACAGAACTCCTCCTCATAGTTACAACAAAGGACACCCACACCCAACCTCACACATATGCAAACGGAGTCGGCACAGGTACACGAACGCGCACACATGTAAGTCACATACGCCATGCGCATATACGTAAGCACATTCATATATGGCAAACGATTGGAATGTTGCTGACTGTATGCTGTAACTGGAGGTTTGTGGATTTTTATTTTTGGTATAAAAGCTGCGCTCGGCAGCCGTTCGAGGAAGATCTCTTCCTCTCTGTTTTGCTGACTTAGAGGACGAGTTTCTTCCCTTGCAAGTATTTGTGTTGAGCGTTTGTTCCTTGTTTTTATAAAATGATCTGAACCTATCAGTTATAAATCATGATTTATGTGGAAGTTCCTCTAAACGCGCAGGGTTCAACATAACCCATGGCACAATTGCACAGAGCCACTAAGAAAGTACATTTGGCCGGTGATGTTGTTTCCTGTGATTGATTTACCTGTGAAGCAAAGTGGGTAATGAGGACTCTCACTAGATTTTTTTCCCTTCACATTCATTGTTTTCATGCTAAAATACCAAAAGAAGTCCCTCATCAAACCACCTTTTACTCCACTGTAGTTGCAATTTTTTAAATATAGATTTGTACTACAAATCTACAAATAAATAATTTATCAGTCTTAGCAGAATATGAGGTAATTACACTGGCTTTTGGCCAGTGAAAATGAACAGTGGGCCAGGGTTAAAAGTCTAATCTACTGCCCTGGTGGTCCAATATGAAAAATTATTATGCTGAACACTGTCTTACTATAGCACAAGCAGGTGGCTAACCTTACAAGTGACCTTACAAATTGCTATAAGATGCTTTAAACAAAACCTGTTGATCTCTTGTGCCCTTTCATTGCTGTTTTTTGTTTTTTTATAAAGTAAATGGAGATGCAAAAGTGAAAGACTGCAAGACTTTATGTTGGCTCCCCTTTGTTGAAACTTTTGTCCTGTCTTTCCCTCTGATGTCCTGTTTTCCAGAGTCAGCAGAATATTATGAGGATGGAGCCAAAGTCTGCCAGTTTTTCCGGATAGGAAAATGTCATTTTGGCCTCAGGTGCCGTTTGGCTCACAGGTCTGTTCTCCTAACTTTGTTCAGCAGTCACCAGCAACATAGAAGAAAACTTGTAATTTTTCTAGATAATTTCTAGGCATTATATGAATTTATTATTAAAACCTTAACACTAAAGACTTCAGAAATTACTGTAGTATAACTGCTAATTATCTTCAAATGGAGGTTTTTCTGAAGTATTAACTCCTTATTGCGCAGGTCTGTCTGAAAATGTTTTAGAAGCTCCATGTAAATGTCATTTGAATTAAATTTTATCTGAATTTTGGCTTTAATATTTTATGTAGTTGCTGCTCAGGTTGCAGCACAGTTGGTCAGACATGATTAATACCCTCACTGATGAGCTGTCTGTGTCAAATGAATTTAGTGTCTGTAATTTATTTATTTATTTGTCATGTTTCACCTCCCATGTTTCTGCATTTTTTTCCACTGCTGCTCTCGTTTCCCAGTCAGCCATCACTGGATGATTCAGGAG
Organism: Bujurquina vittata; assembly: GCA_015106715.1. Classification (NCBI taxonomy): domain Eukaryota; kingdom Metazoa; phylum Chordata; class Actinopteri; order Cichliformes; family Cichlidae; genus Bujurquina; species Bujurquina vittata. The sequence goes on from VUQK01043050.1 coordinate 65,866, forward strand.
CTCTGTGTTCTGATGTGGATGACAAACAGGATGGTGAAAAGGCTGAAAAACACAAGAACAACAAGGGCAGTGTCAACAAAGTGCCAAAGCCGAAATGGGACGAGGGAAGAGGTCATTCCAAATTTATTTAATCTTCCATGGGCTCTGTTAATGACAGCATACTTCCATGAGGCCAAACGCACTTTATAATATTTTCACTTTTTAACTGTTTCTCTCCAGCAGAGGTGAACAAAAAGCCTCGTATGCGCACAGCAGATGATGTGATCTCCCGAATCCTGTGGGACCCATCGGTGGATGCATCAGAATTTGTAGTGGGCTATGTAGATCGCTTCCTTGGTGTGCTGGAGCGCCCCTTCTGTGACTTCAACTGGGAGACCAACCCCTGTGACTGTGATTACACTGCTGAGCTGGCCCTGCCCAAACACAGGATCCAGTACTTCACCTACAGAGGGCTCCGTGTCTGGGACCGCCACACCAGGACTGATCGAGTTTTTGGTTCCACAGGTCAATCTCTGGCTCCCCCCTTTGGAGGGGAAGAGGTAGTAAAAGGTAGGACAAGTAACTTGAGTGCTACCCCACCTTGATTAAATCCATGTCCATCCTACAAGATGACTGAATGTAACATTTTGTTTTAGAAGAAAACACAGAAGTACTTGAAACAACAACAGATCAGCCACCTGCAGTCAGTGGGCAGGAAGAGGGGTGTACTTGCACTGGGAACACACATCTGGAGGAAGAGAAGCAGAATGAGATGAATATTCACACTCCTGAGTCTGCACTACCAGCGCCAGAGTGTAAAGGAAACACTTCTCAGGAACAACAAGAGTCACAAGGATCATGTGTTGTGGAGGAGGCGGCTGATAGGTCTGGTGTTCCCGTTGCTCACAGAAATTGAACTGAGTAAAACAAAAAAGTAAATAAATAAAAAAATAAAAAAATAGGTGTTAGTATGTGCACGTTGTTTTCCCAGCTCACTTTATGCAAAATGTTAAAAACTTAAAATGAAAAGAAGCTGGAGGATCTTTAGCTTCAGTGATCTGAAACAGAATATATGGGTAGGGTATATTGATGTAACAGATTTAAATCAGGTCCTTTTTGTTTGGGGGATTCAAATGGCATCGTAATATCTAGAGGTTTGATGACCTCTACTCACATTTCTTTTACTCATGCCTCTGCTTCAAGAGGAAGAGAGTAAGAGAGAAGCTGATAATGCACTCTGCTTATAGCTCGTCCTCCTCATGTAACATTTGTTTGGAAAACATTCAGGAATATACTTTTTCACCAAAACTATGTGGGACTGTAATATAATACTCCCAAAAAATAACTCCTCAAACACACAATAGCCATGTAACAAAAAATAAGTGAATGGCAGGAACTTGTAATTAGAAGTTAGATAGTGGATTTTCTAAAAATTTGTAGTTACAGGGGTGACTTGTATGAAACTCTCCTGGCTCTTTAATCCTTTTACTCATCTGCTTTGATTTCAGACATCAGGTTTCAGCGGATCAGAGTTCTTCAACCCAAGAAAAAGAGGAACTGGGTGTAAAAGAGGAGGGTGAGGGGGAGACTTTGGCAGAATGGGAGGAAAGCTGGGAAGGCAATGAAGACTCTGTTGTGAGTATAGCACATCTCGCCCTCAAATACAATCTTGTGTTTACCCTTCATGTTCAGTTATTTGTATGTTCCTTTTCTCCTACACAGAGTTATCTTGCAGCTGTACAAATTAACAAGAATCCATCTGCACCTCTGGAGCAGAGAAAAGAGAAACATGGTGGTCGCCCCCCTAAGAAGAAACCCACGCACTTCATCACCTTCCGGGCCAACACTCCTGCCATCCTCTCCTGTTTCCAGCAGCTGCAGAATGAGCTCACCTCCCTTCTGCCTTCCTCTGCTCCTCACTGGCAGACTGCCTCCAGCCTTCACGTCACCCTGTGCCTTCTGATGCTGCATAGCCCCGATGAGGTAGCGGCCGCTGGTGAGATCCTCCGACGGTTTGCCCAATTAGACCGAAACCCACCTGTGGCTGTAACATTTCCCGTGAAGCTGAAACATTTCAACGGGAGGGTGCTGTACCTGAATCCCCAGCCTCAGCTCCACCTACAGCAGCTCAACAGCGGCCTGCAGGAGGCTTACAGGAAAGAGGGATGGCTCCACAGGGACTCCTACAACCCACGCTACCACCTCACTCTGGCCAAAGTAGGGGCCAGCGAGGAAGAGAGAATATTTGAAGGTGTGGGCGACCTGAGAGTGGGGAAAGGTTTGAATTTTGGTCGTCTGCCAATTAACACCTTACACCTTTGTACTATAGATGGATCTAAAGTAGATGGATTTTATGAGAGGGTTTGCACAGTAGCGCTTCGATGATAACGAAGTCTGATGCGCGCTGTATGCTGATATTTTCCATATTACTGGGTGCAATAGGCCATGTGGCCTCATTTACCAAAGCTGATGCCTCTGTTTGAACTTTATAAGAAGTTTTTTTCTCAGACAAGATGCACAAGATATTTTTAAACAAGGCCTTAAAGGGTGTAAAATTTAACTTAGTTAACTTTATTTGATACAGTGACTTCATTTCATTTAAATTTAAAATATGATGACAATTATATTTATTTTCCCTATTTAATGCATTTTAATCTGTTTCGGCATTAAATCTCACATTTCATATTTCAAGATAAGCACAGAATCACATCTAATGAAGGGACTGATTGTAAAAACTAATGAAAAAGATCCAAACCCATCTGAAAACACCGAGAGTAAAACTCAAAATAAACAGATCAGGAAAAGTTCTGCACTAACTTGACTTCATCTCGTTTCATAAAAAATATCTTGTCTTTGCAGTATTTTAAAAACTTCATCATCTGGTTACTCCCCAGGGATTAAAGAAAAAAAGAAGAAGAAAAAAAAACATTGATAGGTTCAGATCATTTTATAACAACAAAGAACACTCACACACAGACAGTTTTGGTATACCCGCTAGCGAGGGAGACACTTCACCTCTGACCTCCAGAGCAGAGACATGAATCTCCGCACCTTAGCCAGAGAGGAAGTAGTTCTCAGCACATCTTCCCTTTGCAGCGGCTTTTATTACAAAGTAAAGTCACGTGATGTTACAAAAGCAGTTTTATAACACAAGTAATAAAACAACATTCCTGGCTCTACGTAACCTTATATAATAGTGGAAAAACCCACGGAAGGTATACATTAGCCAAGGTGTATGTGACTTCCTGTGTGTATGTTGTCTGTGTCTCTGTGCTGTGGGGGATGTGTTT
>VUQK01043051.1:8851-19589 GCA_015106715.1 Bujurquina vittata
TTTTTTTTTTATTTTTTTTTTTCTTACTGCTGTACAAGAGCGGTTGATTTTCTTTTTTTTTTTTTTGTCCCTTCCAAGATGATGTCTAACTTTATTAAAATTATTTTATGAAACTCAGCTGGGAAGGAGACACTGCTGAAACAGCTTATAGATAGAGCGATGCGCTGGATGTGATTGCAAAAGTTGCACAGTTAGACGATCTGGTGAGGTGAGACACTGACAGTGGATGCTGTGCGTGACAGGGACAGAGAAGAAGAGAGAATAATGAGGGGCTGAAGGCGTGCAACATAGAGAAGGGGTCCAGACAAACTGCTTTCATTAATTCCATTTGTTTCTGTAAGAGGGTGTGATCGGGTGACCTTTGCAGGATCCAACCCAGCTCCATCATTTTTTCTCATTATGCAAGAGCCGATGAGATCCAGCCTGGCACCTGTCTCCTCGGGGAGGGATTAAACAATAAATGAATCCGGTGGAACTTTGTAAACTTACTATCTGTGTCTCAGCCAGTGAAGAGTAAAACTAAACCACAGGATGGAAAATTCACTGGGAAGCTAATAAGACTTCAGGGCATTTCAAAAACCCATAAAATCTGCCATTAGCTGTAATAGTCTGAGCAGCAGTCCTGTTTGGCATTAAAAAAATGTTCCACATTTACTCTGGTCTTGATTTTATCTATAGAGAGAGAGTCAGTGTTGCACATATTAGAGTTTACTGAAACTCAGTTGAGCAGCACGGTCCACTCTTACAGTTTAACAAAACATCTTTTTTCTCTGATTGGTAGTTCTTAGGGACAATAGAACTCAGTAAATATGATAAAAATATGCCTGAGAAAAAATAACCACATGTTGTTCTTTTCAAGTCTGAAGGCTGCTATGCCCCTTTAAAGATATTTTTCAACCCACTTCATTAATTCAAGTAAGACAGTTAATTAGGCAATAGATTTTTATATTGGAGACTTTCATGCTGCAGCAGTGTGATGCTCAAATTTTCCTGTTATCGCTGGTGAATTTCAATCAGCTATACAGCACAGCTTATGCAATGTATACACAATGCTCACCACAAACATGATGGCGGCCCCACACACAGACACACAGGCTATCTTCGATGTTGAATTAAAGACAAGAAATATTGGTGCACATGATGTCAGGATAAAGTCACCGTGTTCCTTATTATGTAAAATAATGTGAACATTTAGAAGTAAATATGGCAAGAGTAACTGGGATTTCAGTCACTAAACCAGTCAAATTGTGGAAGTTAGTGTCAGCAGTTATGCAATATTCAATACTAATGGTTTTAGAATTTAGATGCTTGGAATTCAATTTTTTTTTTTTTTTTTTTTCGAAGCCAACACAAATATTTTCAGGTCTCTTTTCATTCTCCTCTCCCATGAGATGAAGACTGCAGAACTCTTTAGGCAAAAATGAGTAAGAAACTTGCCTTTTCAGCTGAAATACCTCAGTTGTTGATATTTAAATGAAATCATTACTTTGTTTATTTTGCCAAAAACTTCTATGTTGAACAATGGAAAGCAGGCAGATGAGTGATTACAGATTTTCCTTATTGAACATTAGTTTGTTGTTGTGAGTCGCAAGTTTGTCAGCCAGGAGACTCTAGTTTGTGTTCAATTTGCATTTAGCTTTGTTTTTATTCACCGACTAGTTGCTTTGTTTTATGTTTCTGATTGATTTTTAGGAACCAAAAGCTACTTGGTTAGGATTAAGATTGAGTTTCCAGGTGAAAATATCTGCACCTACCTGTGCATGTGTCTTAGTATTGCCTAAACCCTCGCCATTGCAGCACCAACACAAAAAGACACTTTTGCACATCTCTAAGATGTTATTGGCTTTGACAAAACAGCAGAATGGTACTATTTGACTCCCTCATCATGAGAATAGGCTGACCATTGAATGGGAAACTTCATACTAAATTCAAAGTGCCCGAAAGAAACTACAAAAGGGTCATTTGACAACATTTTGTTTACAACTTTTTTTGTCCTTGCTGTTTGCTGTAGTATCAATTTCCTCTAAATTAAGTCTTTGTCTCTTTCAGCTGTGGTTTCAAATTAAAACTGTTGAGAGGAAGCAGTCTTCTTGCCACTTCCTAACAGCTTTGCGGAGCTCCCACCTTGTAAGGGGCGAGGAGGGCGTGCCACAGCCCTCCAGCTCCTGGGCACCAGCTTAAAATACATTAACTTTCACATGAGAGCCTAATAAGGGAGAACAGCAGCAGCTTCTGCACCCTGCCAGTATCTTTCATGTGACCAATTACTGACAGAGCCCCAAAATCATATTCACCTTTTACCATCTTTAATTAGTTCTTTATCACTGCTGCTTTTCCACGATGTCATCTCCAGGCCCAATTCATTCCTGTCAGCACGCTGTGAGATCACTGCATTAATCAGAAGTTGATATCCCCCAACGATGCATAAGCATTTATGATCTGTCTCACACACTGGATTCCAGGGGTTTCTGTCACCGTGTGTTATCTTCACTTAGCGCTGTTATTGCGGGCAATACAGTAGCTTATTGTAGAGCTGGAGGGGGACGGGGACGGGGGGGCTACACTGAGAAGGTTAAAGAAAAGCATTCATGTCTGTAAAAGTTACGCAAAAGATCACTATCAGATGCATATTTATTGAAATAAAATGAATTCAATGGCATTTGTAAACCAAGATTTTTCCAGTATGTAAATTTTTAAAATTATCAATGAACAAAATACAATTTAGAAGATTCATAAAACTCCTATTTTATTATTATCATTATTAATATTATTATTATCATTATTATTATTATTATTATTATTATTATTATTATTATTATTATTATTATTATTATTATTATTATTATTATTATTATTATTATTATTATTTACAGCACATCATTTAACAACACTGCAGTGTGTTTATTAGCGGGAACCCTTATGGCCGATATGAATTTAAAGCAGGTGAGAACAAGAACATGTGATAGGTCTGACATGTATTTAATTCTACATTAATGTCTTCCTGGTAGAAGCAAACAGGTTTGCCATTAGGCATTCATTATATTGATTTTGCAGCAGCGCTGAGTCTCGTAGGAAAATGAGGTTTCTCTCCCTTTTGTCTGTCAGCTAATTATTGAAAACAAGATTTGCTTCTGATTAAGGGAGCGGGTCGTTGTTGCCGCAGACACATTGACATGCACAAAACACCTGAGGTTAGTGGAGGACAGTGGGTGGATATGGCTGGGGCAAGGTCTTTCCTCCTTAAGCCTATTAAAGAAACAGATGCCACATCTTACAAGGTTTGCTTATAACAAGATGGATTAAATTGCACCATATGTCTGCATTACTTTCCAGCCATTTTAAGCACTAAAAAAATGTGCAAATATTGTAGCTGTGTCTGCATTTTCAGTTCAAAGCCACTGACAATGAGGATGTCGTCTTTTTTTTTCTGGGTTTGTTATGCTATGAGTGGAAAGTGGGTGAGAATTTGAACTCGTGCTTTTTTCCGGCACACAAACAAACGATCCCCAGATTCTGTTTGTGTTCAGTAAACAACATTATTTCAAAGTTAATCAATGGAAACATGTTTTTACATGTTTTAGTTTTCTAAAACCAACCTCACCCAACTTTTTTTAACTTGCACAAATATAAATGCCATTCCTCCATCCACACTGACCATAATGACCTTTCCAGCCCCCCTTCCTGTGTCTGAATTAAAGGCTCATGTTAAAAGAATTAAATTTTTTTTTTTAAAAATCCCCCCAACAAATGGAAATAAGAAATGAGGACAGTTGTGAGCATATATTGCTATCCTCTTTCCTCTTAGAGTATAATTTTTTATTATTTTTTATTTTTTTTTGAAAAATCTAAATTCAAAGATTGCTTGACATCAGGTTCAGTGTTACCTCAGGATAATGCACGATCATGAAGCTGCCTGTCAGCTTCTGTGGCAACCTCCAGGGCTGAAAAATGTCAGTGCTGCAGTTCTTGAAGTGGCCACTTGTGGCTGACTCCAGAAGTAAGTTTGTTACTTTACACGCCCATGAAAAAAAGACATATTTGTAGCCTGGTCCAAAAAAAAAGTTTTGGTTTCCATGGCTCAATGAGGGGTGGGGTGGCTTTGACTGACAGCTGGATGCAAAGGCAGGCGGCTGGAGTCAGTAGCTGTCTGCTAGGCTTCACCTCTGCTAATTCAAACTGACATGATGGTGTCTTTGGGAGCATTTTTCCAACACATTAATCTAAAAATAATATGGCTTGCTGTGAAGTTAATTGTGCTAAATGACCAACCTGCACTCCAGTTTTGTTGAGTGGCATTCCAGTATTTTGCTTGTATGCTGTATAGCACTAAGTATCTGTATCTGTGTCATGTGTCTATGCAGTCTACAGTATAGATGTAACTTAGCTTTAACGATAACCAAGCTGGTTAGTGTTTGTGTTCAACTTAACACGCCACATTTTCTCATTTTATATGGTCATTTATGGTTCCAATGCTCAGACCGGGGCTTCAAAAAAGTCCTAAAGAACAATGGGCAATATCACAGTGACTACATCCATCTTTTATATACAGTCTATAGTATAGTTTTTGCCTATGAAGGTTGTCCATGGCTACAATCTGTCTATACACAGGTTTCCCCATTTTGTTTCAGTCCAAGCTGTAAATGATAGATCAGTAATTGAGGGATTTGATTCCAGTTTGCCCTGCAGAGTTTGTCTTCCCCTTTGACCCAACACCATAAACGGCCTCCTGTCCCAGGAGGAAAAAAGTAATTGCTCATTCTGTAGCTACAGCACAGCCTGACCAAGTCACTACTTAATTATTTACATGTCTTCCTGGTGGCTCTTCCCTATGAATCACACGGTGATATTGAAATATGACACAGAGGTTGAGAAATTCTGAAGCGCCGGCTCTTCTCATCTGAGACGTCATTGAGAAATGTGCAGAATTGATTTTCTTTGTTTTTTGCTTTTTTTAGGGCGGTAAAAGCCGGTAAAGTGTGTCAGACAAGAATCCATATTCTCGTTGCATGTTGCAGAGAGCGGCGCGATGATTATGCTGTGATGTAGTGAGGCTATAGGCTGTAGCTGCAGGTAGAACGCCAGAATGCACAATGTGGAGCTGTGGAGTAATTGATCTGCGTTGCTGTCTATTGTGGGTTTCAGTGCAATATTTCTGGATCACACTGTTGTACAAACTCTTGATCAACATGCTGAATCATTACATGTAATTCTCCAGCTGAGCCATAAATCATACGGGGATGGTAGACAGAGATTGTTTTTTTTCCCCCTTTGTTTCTCTACTACAGTTTTTTATTTTACTCCTTGCCATCATTGTTTCTTCCTCATTGTTATTCAAGTGCATCCTTTTAAAAGAAAAGGTGGAAAAACATTGGCTGACTAAGTCAGGCTTTTGACTTGCTACACCTAACTTATTTTGAAAGCGTAAAAAATAGATTCCGGGTACAATATAGTTGCAGACATCTCCACCCCCACCCTCAAAAGAGGAGAAAATCAATAAAACTGATAATAAATTGTGTAGGCGAGCTTTGTCTTTCTTTGCCTTTCTGGGCATGGGTGAGGCATCCTGGCGCGGCAGCCACACTCTCAGATGGCTCTGTGGGAATATGAATAATGTATTTTTCATTTAGATTCACCCTCATCCTACAGTATGTTAGGGGCATTAAGAGATGGTGGGATGTACAAACACAGAGGTTAGAAATTAGATGATTCCAGAGGGACTGTATGAAAATGCAGTGCATCTGTTGTTTTTATCGGGCTATTTTCTTCTTCTGGCATTAATTCAATCTGTGTGAAGGTGGGGATGATTTCAAATACAAGCAAATGTTCAGATGCACCGCCATTCAGGCAGTTAACGAGCAAGGCAATGCGAGGTAGAGAGAGGAGGTGAGTGTGAGAGACAATCCTCTCAGTGTTTATCAAAGTGGTCTAATCAGGTCAGTTACTCATCTCTGACGTCACGTAATCTCACACTTGTGCATCCCTACCGCAGACGGATGCCACTTTATGAGCCATTCCTCACTGATAATATTTACCCGGGTGCATTGTTAAATGCATTATATCATCCAGTGATATTAAATCACATACGGCTCCATCATAAACTAAGTTTGTGCCCTAACATCAGGGGAGATGGAATCCAAAAACAAAGTCTAAATTGTGGGGTGAATGTCTGTGTGGATGAATACGATGGGACAGATAAGGAAACTGAGGCTAAGCCAGATGTTGTATTCCTGGGTGTGTCTTTGGAGTCTTGGCTTGGTTTTTCCCGGTTGCTGAGCTAAGCTGTTTGAGCAAAGCATCGTGGGAACTGTCATCTCTGCTGAGCAGCAGATGAAATCAGGTGGTCAACACAGAGAGTGGGAGGAAAAACTAAAATGTGCTTTTAAACGCTAAAAACTTTTGTTCTCAAGAATAAAAATACCTTGAATAATGCACAATAAATACTCCATTTTCTTGGGAAATTAAGACATCATTTTCTTCCCCTTTACCTTTTTTTGTGCAGTCTTGGCAGATTTTTTTCTTCTAAACTGAATTATGTAGCAATTTGCTGCTTCTTTGATGTGATAAATTTGAAGTTCTACTGAAATGTACACAGACTTGAGGGTCTGTGAGAAACGATCGACGCTGTTGTGCTGTTTCGGGTGTAGCTCACCCCCTTTCCCTGCTGAAAACAGAAAGATGAGACTGTAGCTGTCGGGCTTTTCTGCATAAAAGTGCTTCATTCGGAGTCCGGGGGCTTCCTGATCGGGGCCGATTATACCGCTGTGGCTAGGAAAATGATGACTATTCAGGAGTGGAGAGGGATGCTGACTGGTAGTAACCTCGGGAAAAGGACAGTGAAATGAAGGCTGCGAAGCTGCGTGTGTGCGTGTGTGCGTGCGTGTGTGTGTGTGTGTGTGTGTGTGTGTGTGGAGTCTGATTAATTATAATGAGAGCCTAAAATTAAGACCATCTATCTAGGATGATGTTTCCTCTGTGAAATGTGAAATACACATTACACATGTGCTCATTTCTTTCTTAGGTGCAACACTGGAGTTATTACAATCCCTTCTTTTTTGGGCTTTGAGAAGCTATCACAAGGATGGGGGGGGTCTGTTGTTTTTTTTTTCCCCTCGCACTCTCTTTCATTTGGTCTGGAAAAACGCATAAGGTTCTGTGGTGTTTGTGGATCAATAGCGTTGCTGTGTTGCTGAGTTCCTTGGTATGGGTGACACAGCTTTGCAGTTATTTGGAATTGAATTAGGGGGGTTGGGGAGGGAGGCAGAGATGATGAAGAGTATCAATCATTCTGTCTCTTGAGTGAAGTTATTTGTGGGTCGACAGAATCTGCAATAATGAAAGTTCACTTGTTCACCGCTGAGGGTTTGTGGGTAAATTTACTCTCCCCATGACATCAGACCTGGAACATAGGGAGTACAACCTCAACAGAGGAAGCAGTGTCAATAGAGTCCGAATGATTCTTTACAAGTGTTTGTCCTCATAGCGGAGTTTGTTATGACATAAGCCTCGGGGGGGTTCTCGGTTCCACGTTCCCTGGCCCAAACACAGATGGCTGTGTCGGTTCAGTTTTATCGCCCCTTTTAACAGAACTCTAGCTGCTATTATGACTTTCTCCTCATACCTAACTGATGTTATCCACTGTATTTCCCTCCTCTTTTGTCTCGGCCTGTTCACGATTGCTTTCACATCCCAAACACAGAAATAAAAGGCACAATTACTCCTCTGTTTCTCCTCTCTCCCCCTTCACATACAAATCCCTTTTACCCTCCTCTTCCCTTATAATCTGCAAGAGAGTGATCGCCCCAGCGCTTCAGAAGCGATTTGATAACATTACAGTGGAACTGCCCTCTCTGCTGTCTCAGTATTAGGCAGCGTGGTTGCGATGGAGAATAGTTTAAGTGAGATTGATTGAACCCAGCTGGTTTGGATTCCTGGTGTTTCAGAGTCATTTATGCCGGGATTGGCCCATAACCTGTCAATCAGATGGATGGATGGACAAGCAGGTGCAGCAGAGGGTGGGCCTGAGAATGTGGGAGAAGTTAACTCAAATGACTGAGAGTGTTGAAGTAAAGAATCAGTCTGTGGCTGGTGCAGCGTGATGCTGTTTTGCCAGTGTTTCAACCATTATGAAGAATTAAATATAATGTGACTCATTTTGGGCAAGCTTCATTAGGAGCTTGGCCTCACCTTACATAAACATCTATTTAACACAGCCACAGTAACGTTAGCACTGAATAGAACTGAGCATTAAATGCGTGACTGTATTTTAACAGCTATAATTTTTGAGATCCAAAACAATCAACCCACCCAAAAAATAAATCCTGAACATGAAAAAGTACTGCAAGTTATGTAAAGAGTATGGTATTAAAAAAATTTAGGCAGAGTAAATTAATGTACACTAACTGGTCACCATATTAAGTACACCTTGCTACTACTGGGTTGGACCTCCCTTTGCCTTCAGAACTGCTGTAATTCTTCATGGCACGGATTCAACAAGGTGCTGGAATCATTCCTTAGAGATTTTGATCCATATTGACATGATAGCATCACACAGTTGCTGCAGATTTGTCAGCTACACATCCATGATGCCAATCTCCTGTTCCACCACATCTCAAAGGTGCTCTATTGAATCAAGATCTGGTGAATGCGGAGGCCATTTGAGCACAGTCAACTCACTGTCATGTTCAAGAAATCAGTTTTGCTGTTCTTAGCCAACAGAAGTGGCACTCGGTGTGGTCTTCTGTTGCTGTAGTCCATCTGATAAGGTTTCAATGTGATGTGCTTTCAGCGGTGCTCTTCTGCACACTCTGGTTGTAACGAGTGGTTATTTGAGTTAATGCTACTGTTAATGTTACGTGCTTGAAACACCCTGGCCATTGTCCTCTGACTTCTGGCATCATTGAGGCATTTTTGCAACTGTCGCTTACTGGATATCAGTTTGTGAAATACTACCTACAACCATGCCACATTCAAAGTCATTTAGCCCTTTAAGGCCTGAACCATGAAATAACCGCCAGAAAATTATATTTTTTAATGGAGTGTTTATTGAACCTCCTGACAATTTTTTTAAAATTAATGAAACATAAATTTGCATATATGAGTTTTAATTTGTATCATATATTTGCTACATCTGTTTTTTGTTTGCTTGTTTGTTTTGGGGTTTTTTTGTTTGCATTTTACAATTTATAGTTATTTAGGGGGGGCTGTAATCCACTGAGTTGCTGCCATTTGATTGGCTGATTTGCTGTTATTCAACAAGACAAGCAGTTGGACAGGTGTGCTTAACAAAGTGACTGGTGAGTGTAGATCTTAGTTTAGTATTTTATAAAATCAAAAAGTATTTAGAGTTCTTGCTTGTTGTAACTTGCTGTTAATTTGCTGATAAACTTACAGAACCCTCTTTTACTTAACCAGAAAAATGTAATAAACACGCTCATTAAATTGGACTAGTTAATTGGTCTGCTGTGAAACTGCGCCCTGTGCTGTCACATCATTTGTCTCTATGCATTGTTTATGACATGCACAGAAGCTGAGACCAAGAGACATTCAAGTCCATCCATCTATTTACTTGGCTGCTTATCCAGGGACAGGCACAATCAAAAGAGGTGCTCCTGAGATCAAGTGGGAGGTATTAACAAGAGTTGTGATTGATTTTTGAAGTCTGACAATTTAGGTAAACCTTCAATAAAGCTTTTGAATAGAAAAACAAAACACATTTTAAAGGTAGGAAGAGCAGCAGAAAGAGAACAGCGTCATGCCACTGTATCTGTGCCAATTCAGCCACAAATTGAAGAGGCGGGTTTGAGCAGTACACAATATTTTCACACATATTATTGCCAGTAATTGCACAGCCACCCAACTTCATTATTCCATAGAAAGAGGACCGTCCAACACAACTGGCTGTTCTTCACGCAGGTAACACTCTTTACATAAGAGGTTACAGTAATGACACTATGGGGCTTCAGAACTGAAAGATTTGCATACTGATAGAGAATGCAGCCATCCAGACATCCTGCCAATCTCCCTAATAACTAATAACTGGCTTAATTTGAATATCAAGAGAATATTGGGGGGGAAGAACAGAATATTGCATTAGATGATTTTGATCCTTATAGTTTCCACCATCCATGTGGCATTTAAATGAGAAATCAAAGGTGGATGGATGCATTAGTAGTTCTTTATTTAGCTGATAAATGAGGTGTCTGGCTGTCCGGGCTTCGGTGTTATCTTGAAGCTGCTATGTACAGCCGACTGCTGTGTAGGTGGTGAAGGCAGGTGACAAGAAGAGAGGGAGGAAAAAGGAAGTAAGAAGGGGGTTTGGAGGGGAGAAAGGGAGTGACAGAGTGACAGACAGTAAGACATACAGAGGGTGGAGAAGATGAGAAAAAGCAAGGGTAGGGGTGGAAGCCTATGGGTGCCTGGTCTGTCAGGCATGTGATGTGTGATTGTGGCTCCTTTTTTTTCCCCCTCCACTACAGAATATGGTGATATTGTATCTGTGATGGCACCACACCCCTGTCAGAGGGGAGCTCAGCTGGGTTTGAAGCTAATTAGGTGAACTTTGCTCCTTACCTCTGAGGTGAGGCAAGACTATGTGAACTCACGGTGATAGGTAACGACGAGCAGCATCAGACAGACTTCACAACGGATTCTCAGGTGAAGGTGAAGAGATGGGGGGGGGGGGGGGGCAAAAAAAAAAAAAAAGAAAAAATCGTTGAAAAAAAACTACCCAGGGGTGTGG
>VUQK01043052.1:0-16000 GCA_015106715.1 Bujurquina vittata
ATGTGTATATATATATATATATATATATATATATATATATATATATATATATATATATATATATATATATTACACAAAACCCAGTGATGTGAGAAGTATTTGCCCCTTTGTAATTTCTTTATTTTTTGCACATTTGTCGCAGTTACATTTTTCAGATCACCATCAAAAAAGAGGAATATTATATAAAAAATAACTTGGATAATTACAAAATAAAGATTTTAAATGATTTCATTTATTAAGAGGAAAACACTATCCAAACCTACCTGGCCAAGAAAAAAAGTTTTTTTCACATAGGGCCAGAATAACAACTAGCAGAATAACATAGTGGTGGTGGTAGTGTGCTGGTCTCGGGCAGTTGTGCTGCTTCAGGACTTGGATGACTTGCTGTAACTGATGGAGTGATGAATTCTGCGTACTACAAGAAAATCCTGAAGGAGAATGTCCAGCCATCAGTTCATGCCCCGAAGCATTTGGGTTATGCAACAGGACAATGATCTGAAACACATTAGCAAGTCCACCTCTAAATGGCTAAAAAATCAAAATGAAAGTTTTGGAGGGGTGGAGACAGGTGATTTGTGACAAAAGGACTGCAGCAAGAATGAAGGGGAAGATTTACAAGATGGTAGTGAGACTGGTTATGATGTATGTAATCAAACAGGCAGGGCTGAGATGGATTGGACATGTGCAGAGGAAGGATAGCAGATATACTGGACAAAGGAACCTGATTATGGATCTGCCAGGATAGAGGAAAAGAGGAAGACCTCAGAGGAGACTTTTGCCCCTTTTGGTGTCATTTTAAAATCAGGATTCATCAGAGGAATTTGTCCATCTGCTTTCACTAGGGGGCAGTGAGAGATGCTCACATTCTGCATCCACATTTGAGTGACAAAAAGAGGAAGGCACCTTGATGAAGGTCTCTAAAGGAAAATGTACACTGAGTTTTAACTTGTTTAACAGCTGAGGAGGATACAGCGCATGATTCCAGTTAATAAAGGTAAACCTTGAAAAAAATGTAAGTCACAGATAGCACCATAATAACCATGCCTTGGAGGGTTGTCACTAAGCCAGTACTTATAACTGTGCACCATTAATACTAACCACATTTACTAATTATGTAGTTCAGGACTGTAAACTGTAAAAAAAGAAAAGGCAAATTTAAAAAAAAGCTGCAGGGTGTGTAGATGCTAAAATTCATTGAAAAGAAAAAGTACTGTATGTAGTCTAATTATTCTCATTTAGAAACATGGGGGCATTAGCTAAATAATAAACCGCTTGTTCAGCAGAAAACAACACAAACATCTGTTCATTTCTGAACAGATAAAGGGCTGGTCTGTCCTTTCCAGACCACCTAATTTGATCTCATTTAACTGTACATAGCTGGACAAAAGACAGAGGCAACACAGAGTTCATGCCCCACAGTACATTGCCAAGTCTGGTCAGAACTCAGCAAATGCTTCTAAAAATGCAAACATACAGATCACTGCTTTGTGTCTAAATAGTTTGTCGCACATGAACAGCATGAACCTTAAATTCCAAGGCAAGCAGTCTCATTCCACTTGCCTTTTGACTGTTTCCAAATCACCACAGTGTCATAATTAGACTGATTTGTTTGCTCAGAAAACAAGGACCACTTTACTTTAATAACCACACAGTGATGATGATCTGTTCTGGCACAAAACGCCAAATGCAGTTCATTTAAATACTATCAATACACAGAACGAGAACACACAGGCAGTGTAACATAGACGGGCTTCATCATGACTGGGTGCCAAAGGAAGATTCTGTATGTGAGGCATGAATGGGAAGAGTCAGACGGGATTTTATTGGCCTGGTCAATTAGCTGGTCAGTTACTGACTAAAAAAAAGTTATAAAAGATTTGACATGTTTTTTGTTGTTATTTATTTTGCTATGCCCATGAGTATGTGGTGGTTGCCTATTTTACTCAGTCTTTGATGACTGCTTGGTTATGTGGTCCGATATTTACTGACATAAGTTATGAGTGGCTTCACTACTGGTGTGGACAGGTTTCTCCATTCACCAGCACATGACACAGTGTTGACCTGCATGAGCCACTTTCCAGGGGCTTGTGTATGAGGGCATGGGCTGTACCACTGCAAAATATCCATAGGGGAGTCAGGGTTGTTGTGTTCCAGCAGCTGATGCTAAGGCCCAGTGTGACTCAGGGTAGCTGTCCTTGCAGTGCTGATTAGTTGCCACAGCTGCAGTGCTATTTAAAGCAGTCCCCTTGTTGTCCCTAATGCCCCACTGGACTCAGAAACAGTGGAGGACTGAGACCCCACTGCCCCAAGAGCTAACAGAACAGACCCCCAATCTAACTAATGCCTTAATGTGGGCAGGAAGTGCAAAGAACAACTCAAAAATTTTGTTTTTCTTATTTATATATATAATTTGTTTAATTGTGAAAATGGTTTGAATTTCATTATACAACAATCAGATTCAATGTTGTATCAGTAAATCCATGGGTCCACCCAAATGCATATATCAATTAAAGTCAAATATGAGACACAGATACAACAATATAAAGATTCATGCCTGTTTGAGGAAGCGCAGTGACCTTGGCAAACTGTTTTTACATTACATTAAACTCACTATGTTTAGTTTCTACTTTCTGCACTTTTGTTGAATTGTTTGCACCTGATGGGTTTAAGCAAGGACTTTTAAACAGTCATAATGTGCTTTCATTAAAAGGAACCCAAATCTTTTTCTTTTTTCCAGGTCTTTTTTTTCCAGTTGCACTGTGACTCTCAGGTTTCCCTTCTAAGTGCAACATCAGCCACAGCTTGGACCCTCCTGTTGAAAGGTTTCTAGAATCTCAACATCTCTAACATAATATAACGCAGTCTGATTACTAAAATCATGCAACTTTTTCTTTTCTTTTTTTTTTAAGGTGACATTTTCCCAACATTTTTGGTGTTTCCAAAACATTATTACCAATGCAAAAAATAACCTAACAGCATGATCAACAGAGTTTTCTCTGTGCAATCTCTCAAAAACTGTCTGTAACATTCCTAGAGTGCTTGAATGGGGACTTAACTTTGTGCACTTTCTGCCGGATGCCTGTGTGGTCAGTGAGTCAGCAGCTGTGCATGCATTAGTGCGGACTGTCTGCAGAATGGTTTCTATTTACATCCATGTACAGTGAGAAAAACACTTTGTCATCTTAGCTTAAAAAAGGGTTTATGAGCACCACCATGGAGTTGCTATTCAGTTGTTTGAGGGATGTCTGTTAAACAAATATTTGGTTTCTGGCTAGATGTCAGTGTACTCAACAAGTGGATTTGTGTCACTCTTTACACAGCAATGCAAGCACCAACCTTCATTGCACAGCACAATGACACCAATATCTGGGTCATTTTGGGGGGGGGGCAAGCTGGTGTCCCTCTTAACTGATAAGTTAGGAATCTGGGCTCTAACTGGCCAACAAACAGATAATTATAATCTCTGTCTGCTTTTAGATCACAGTTCTGCCAAACAGACCTGTGCAAATAGAGTGTCCGGTTTCTGTTTTAACAGGTTTATCAGCTGTCCCCATCTGTACAATCCTTCCTTGGTTATAATAATAATGTAAGGCATTCATTTTTGGTCATGCTAACAAAACCATTAATCAGCCAAAGATAATGAAAACTGGAAAAGTGCACAATATTGGTGTTAAATAATTAGGCCTATTTACCTATTGGAATGATAAGATAGCAAAAAAAAAAAAGCTAATTACACTTTGGTGATTAACTCCTCATCAAATAATGATATAAAAATAAGTGGGGTGTTTTTGTTTATCTTAAACAAAAGTTAAAATAATGGTTTTAAGAAATGACCAGGATGGGTCTGTGCGCCTGTGTGGGTGCATGTGTGTGTGTGTGCGTGTGTGTGTGTGTGTGGGAGCGCATGCAAGGGAACAGCTGAACCTGCAGCAGGCATGCACAGAATGCAGTATCCGGTAGAAAGTAACGGTACTTTTAAGGAAACGGCTCACCAACACGCAACCAACCACCAGAAGCCAGTCGAGTTGATGTAAGTGGTCGCAACTCGGATTGTTCCGCTTGCTCTGAGTGTGAGTCTGTTTTCTGGCTTCCCAAAGGAATTTTTAAAAATCAAAAACAGGAGGACGAAAACACTGAAGAGGTAAAGACTTGTTTCATAGATTTTGTAGCAAGAGGAGATCTTTAAAACCACAAAACAGTCACTATGTTTTTAGATTATTTACCTTCACCTGGAGTTTAGTTTGATGAGTTTAA
Source organism: Bujurquina vittata (assembly GCA_015106715.1). Taxonomy (NCBI): domain Eukaryota; kingdom Metazoa; phylum Chordata; class Actinopteri; order Cichliformes; family Cichlidae; genus Bujurquina; species Bujurquina vittata. The sequence continues at coordinate 4,255 of VUQK01043052.1, forward strand.
TTACTGCGCTTACAATCCATGGTCATTTGGCCATATATGGCTACAGGAAGAGAAAGAGTAGCCTAAAACTATAACTGGTTCAAATGATAGTGGGGTGAGAATGACTCTAACACCCCGTCTTTGTCTCTTCATGTGTCGAGCTATGTCAGGCTTTTTTGTCTGAGGCACTGTCGTGATTTCTTGTGCCAGCTGTGGACAGAAGTAACACTAGCACTTATCCTATTCTTAATGTTTAAGTCTTTAGATTAAATGATTTATTATGGAGCGGTTTCTAACCAACAATAAATACATATTTAAAGCTGATTTTTTTTAAAGATCACCCTAAATTGGAAGTTAGCCATGTATTAATTCAATATGATTAGAATATTGTATGAAGGTCCAGATGTCACACTGCCACTGGCTGCTTTTGGAAAATGACAGCAAGTCAGTCTGTTCAGTCTCAATCCTGCCATTCACTTTCTTCTCAGGAGTCAGGGCAGAAAATCAAATCCATCATCACAGAATCACTCTGTGAGTGAATTACACGCAGATATTTTCTGAAACAATCAGACTTGCTTTCTGTGCCAGATGTCCTGATTCAAGCATTGTATTATCATGCTTGTTTTATGGATGGAAACAATAAAAAGTATGCATACTTAATCGATAAATTATATTGGTTCAATTTCAGCCACTCTAGACTGTAATGTAAAGCTAGTTAAAATACTTTAAAAGTTGGCTCACAACACCTGTGAGGCCTGTACAATCACACCCCGGTGTGTTGACTGTAGGTTACACACTGAAATGACAGAGCTTCTGATTAGCTGTGCTGTGTCACAATGAGATCTTCATATCTGAATCTGAAAGGTATTTGGGGACTCTGATAAACAGCAACAGTTTTAGTGTGGGATGACTAACGGTCCAAACAGCTCTCATTCATCCAGTTGTCCTGCTCTTAGTCTGGCCATTTTGTCAAGGGTCTGCGGGGCGACATGTGGGTGCCAGCTTGAGCTCTGTCCAACTGCCTATCAGTCATCAGAAATAGCCATGATCACATGTCCTAGATCCACAAGTGGGCTATAAATAGGGGTCAGCAAGCTTCCATTGCACTCTTTCTCCAGATACTGAGTAAAACAGCTCTATTTGCCCCTAACTTTCTGTTCAAAACATTATGGACCTGTTTCTATTCTATATCTCAGAAATGCAATTAAAAAGGTGCACAAACACATTCTGTTGTGCATGTGTCAGCCGTAGATAGGCCTAACTAATTTAGGCCCAGCAGTTTTGTGGCCAAATTTCTGATGCTTTTTAAAAAGATTTTAGGGTAATCAGTGTATGAACCATGACTTGTGTGCTTTGCAGGTTAAACTGAGTGTGTTGGCTTCTTGTTGTGGTACAAACATGACTGAGGTGGCGCAGGTGGCAGCTGTAGATGCCCACGACATGGAAGACAAAGAAAATGATGTGAGGGTCAATGATGTCAAGGGGAGAGATGAGAAAACATCTACAGAAGATAAAAAAATTTGCCGCAGGAATGAAAAAACAAGTAATGAGACTGACAAGACACACATGAATGGCTTGGAGTGCAAAGAAAACAAAGGGGAAAATGAAAGCTCGGGAGCTGTTAATGGTGTTGCACAGAAGGAGGAGGAAGAGGAGCCACAGCCTGAAACACATGAAGAGGAGAACATTTCTGATGTGGCATTCAAAAAAGAGGTGAGGCAGAAATGTAAGATGGAAATCCCTTTACATTTTCATTTTTTACATTTGCATCTTTACATTTTCGATTCAACTCATCAATCTTTTGACTGTTAAACCACAGAAACTTCTGAAGTCCAAAAAGCCGGTGGCCAGAAGCTACGTGCCAAAGCTCAACAAAGACAAGGAGAATGTATCAGGCAAATTTGAGGCCATGCAGAAGGCCAGGGAGGAGCGCAGCAGACAGAGGAACAGGGAGGAGCAGCAGAAGAGGAAGGACCAATTCATCAAGGAGAGAGAGTGGAATCGCAGGAAGCAGCAGGTCAAAGACTGATAACCCCACTAACCCTCGACTGTGATCTGCATGACATGAGGCATGACGGGGTGACAGAAACTGCCAGGTTGTGTGAGAACTTTTTACATTGCGCTACAACATCAGTCACACTCTATTTCATATAATTAACCAGTTAATCATTTTAGATATAATCTCATTTTTAGTCATTTTCAAATTTGGTCTGTGCTTGTTGTTAATGTGATCATTTAAAAAAATATTTAACCATATTAATATGCACTGATACACAGAACTCCATTCTGATGCAGTCCTGCACTGAACTACTTACTGAATACTATTTGTCTATTAATCAGTCATTATGCCTGAAACTTAAAGAGATTTGACTCCAGGATATTTTAATTTTTGGATTATTTTCAAGTGTTTTATGCTTGAATTAACTAATCATAAAAATCAGACATATTAGATTACATTTTCTTATATTAATATATCACTACAACTTCACTTGTCCACTACAAAAACAGATATTACAAATACAAATGTCCTGTCCTGCTTATGGCAGTCTCAAAGATCAAGAATTCAAGGGTTAATTCGGCTCTTCCTCCTAATCGATTGTGACAAAATAAAGGCAGTGATATGGTGTTATGTGAATGGATTATCAGGCACTCAGACAAAACAACCTTCCTCTTTACTGCTGTGCCGTAGCTGGCCAGGCTTGCACACCTACGCTCATCCCCTATCTGTTCAACAACACCGCGGGCCAATCAGAGCCCCACCTGCCAGCCACATGACACTGCTATTAGCAGGGATTAAGCTCTTGTTCTTGCTGGGACCAGCATGGCTCCTGAGTGGCAAAAGAGATGATCCCAGCTAAACCGTAACCTCACCTCGCCACACTCTCTATCTGATCAATCACAGATAAAAGAACTACTTGCTTCCAGTGATGAGGAAGAAGAAGTGAAACCAGCAAAGGTGGAAAAATCTTACGTCCCCAAAATCACAGGTAAGGGATGAAAGGGTAGATAAAGATAGATAATGAGTAAAGGATCTGGGAGGAAGAGGATGCTTAAAGGCTTTGTGTCTTGCTTTGTGAAATCCTCAGGTAGTGTGAAGGGGAAGTTTGCAGAAATGGAAAAACAAAGACAAGAGGAGGAGAGGAAGAGGATGGAAGAAGAGAGGAAGAAGAGAGAGGCCCAGGACAAGCTGGAGAAAGCCAAAATCCAGAAAGAATTGGCTCAGAAAGCCGCTGAGGTCAGTTGAACTTGGGTTGGATTTCTTGTAAAAATTCTCATCAGTAAAGCGTGTTTTGGTGGTTAAGAGGCCGCACTGAACCAATGTCATTACCACGGTAATGATTAGGTTAATCCTCAGCTGCTACTTTGATGAGTTGTAATTGGCATTTGAGAGCCAAACACTTGGCAGAGACCGGATATAGGTCTGAATCCACCAGTAGCATTGACATGACCAGTCTCTGAACTGCTGGCAAATCACAGACTGTGCAATCTTCTGATAATTAATGTCACTATGCATGACTTGTGGAAAATTATGTCAGGTAAATAAAATGGATATTTTAAATCAGTACACTGCAGACTTTAAGGCTTATTACATGTTAAGAAAGCGTAATTCCTGGAAATGGTTATATAAGTGATCTTGTGCCAGACAGACAATTACAGGCAATTGTGTACTACTTCTTTGCCCCAATTCTGCTGTAGTGCACTGAGAACAAGTAGTAAAACTAGTAAGGTGAGCAATGCTGTAATGGATGCTGTATGAAAATCCTTGATGGGACAGTACTGTCATATGAATCTGGTTCAGTTTTTAACTTTGAATGTAGCTGTAGAGCTCTGCTTTAATCATCACTAGTAAGAAACAGAGGCATGGTGACAAATGCAGACATGGGCCTTGCTCTCTATAAGGAGTTGTAGCCTGCATGTAAAAATCACAGAAATGTAGCAACAGGATTTAATCTTGATTGATCAGAAGTGATCAGAAACACAGAATGTGACGTTAGTTAAACTGATTGTTATTTTTCCACGCTGTTTTTGATTTCTAAATAATTTTCCACAATTTCAAAGGAATATACAGAATATTTCATTGGAACAGCTAACCAGTGAAAATCATTAAACCTTTGACTACTTGTCTAAAATCCTGGCTACAGTCTTTATCATACTTAGCATCAGTTATAATAAAGATGAAATCATAAAGGTAAAATGAAGAACTGTGAAATTCCAATTACTTGGACCCCTTATTAGTTTTCGTTTGTATGCCCATTTTATAAAGTTGACTGCATGCTTTAAACTGGCAATTTAGCCATTTTCTTTGTGCCTTATTGAGCACACAATACAACGTCGCTTTAGATCTCACCAAGAAAAAGAGCCTATTAAAAAAAAGAAAGCACTGACTGTGCTCTAGAAACAACTGGAACAGAGCTGCCAGGTGTAGACAGCATATGACTGGCAACTGTTTCCCACACCTCCCAGAGACAAAATTAGCTCTAGACTTCCCTGCTGTAACTGCTGCTATCTTAGCCTGACACCCACACACTGACCTACTGCAAACAGTGACATTAGGCCAAAAGGATTGCTCCCTACCCTATACACATTCCCAGTGTAAGTCTGGGTTTGGTTTCTGAGTGATGCAGATAATACCCATATGATAATAATGTGCATACTTATGTTTCCTTTTGCCACCTCCATTCATTTGGAGTTTGACCTTTTTTCATTTACCAAAAAGGCAAAAGAGACACTAAACAAAATTATAGCTACGTTTGATTTGTACCTTTAATAGATATTGCAGTAATATTGCTGTCTTGAAGTCTTTTGACCACGATAATCATGACAGCCCTACCTCAACTATTCTTACTGTTTTAGGAAGGAGATGACACAATCCTGGTACGCGTGGTTCCTGCGAAGCCGTCACGACCTCCAGGCAAAATCAAAGTGAACTTTGAAGACATGGAGAAGAATCGAGAAGAGGAACTGCAAAAGAAGGCAGAAGAGGAGAAAAAAAAACGATATGATGAAAACAGACGCTCCTTCCGGGAAGCGAAGAGGCGCTCACTTATTCCACAGGTCTATGGAGTAATAAATATAAATACAGTGTAAACATAAGATATTGTTTTAAGCTTTTTACAGCCACCTGTTTTATAGTAAATCTGTTTAAAAGTGTCTTCTGCTTTCTTGCATTCATTTGGCATAGGATGAAGAGGATAAAACTTCAGATAAGGTTCAAGTGACTCCTGGGAAGCTGAAGCTGACGTTTGAGGAGCTGGAGAAAGAAAGGCAGGAGCAGAGGAAGAAGCAAGCTGAGGAGGAAGCCAAACGCCGCCTGCTAGACGAGAAGAAAGCTTTTGAGGAGGCCAGGCTGGGACTGGTACACATAGCTACAAAACATCAATCATAGCTTTTGTACATCTGCATTCAATTGTCACATCTCTTAAAGGGAGCAGGTGTATTTAAGCATCTCCAGAGTTGCTGCACAACTGCATGTCGCTTTGCAACATTTGCCTATTTCAGGCAAGAAATGCAGCTCTATAAATTGCTAACCATGTAAAATATTTTAGAAATGTTGATTACAACTCAGCATAGGTCCTCTTGGGATTCCATTAACACCTCATAAAACACCTTCAGGAGACTTGCATTTGCATTACCAAATGTAGAGTTCAATATAGTGAATTCTGATGTCTCAGTTGTGGTGGAGTTGGCCTAATCAGGGCTTGCAATCTGTTTGCGTGTCATCAGGAAGAAGATGAGGAAAGCGCTGAGCCTGGTCAGGAAGACAAGGAGGAGTTTCGTCCTGGAAAACTGAGACTGAGCTTTGAAGAACTGGAGAGACAGAGGGTAGAGGAAGAGCGCAAGAAAGCAGAGGAAGAGGCCAGGAGACGGATGGAGGAGGAGAGAAGAGCTTTTGCTGAAGCCAGGAAAAGCATGGTCAGTGTGCTTTTCAATAATAAATCTTAAGTTCAATACAAAAACATTTACATTAACTTTCAGACTCAATGCGTATCTATTGATGATATCATTTGAATTTGTTAGTGGTCTGATATAGCCTTAAAAATATAGATAGTATAGATATATGGAAATTATCACAATTTCTGTGCTAAGCTAAATTGCATTTACACTTAATGTGTAGGCAGCAATATCAGTCTTCTTTTTGAAACTTTTGCAAAGTAAAACAACATTACAGCATCTACAGCTAGCAGAATGTATTTGCAATCAGCCACTTCTTATCTACAATACTTGTACTTAAGGAGATACTGTTGGTGTTTCACTCAGCTTGTAGATGAAGATGATGAGGTACTGATGGCCTTGCTGAACCTGGAGGGAAGTGAACCTGGGAAGATATGTGCCAGCTTTGAGGAGCTGGAACGCCAGAGAAGAGAGGAGGAGCAGAAGAAGGCAGAGGAGGATGCTAAGAGGAGACTGGAAGAGGAAAAGAAACTCTTTGCTGAGGCCCGCAAGAGCATGGTAAATCTCCATTGCTTCCTGACAACAGCATTACATGGTACGCATGTATTTGACTGATTACTAATATGCTACAGCTATTTTAGTGCTGTTAAAGCTTCAAGTTAATTTGCTGCCACTTTGCTGCTCAGCTGTCTCTTGTTAAAGAACAGAGAGAAACCCACAACATAACACAATTAAGTTAAACTGTCCAAGCATTTTTACTGACTTAGGTTTTGTGTAGACCATAACAATATTTGTAAAATGTAACCGAAGTTATAACAAAAGCAATTTCGCTCCACATCAGTGGACCGAAACTAACAGCTATTTTAAAAGTGACTGTCGAAATGCCATCTGAAATTGGATTTAAATTAAATTTGGATAAATTTGGTTATTTTTGCTGCTGTATATCAGTGACAGTGGGCTCAAATGGTACAACTGCACTGCTGTTCCCTTGTCCAAATTATTTCTTTAAGAGCCCTGGTCCGGATCAGGAAAAGTCCGCATATGGAGATGAAACAGTAAGATATTTTCAGTTTCAAATATAGTACATTATATTTACCCAAAGAGTATTTTATTATTAATGTATTCACTGTACATACAAGGGCACACAGGTCTCCAAAAAATGCATCTTGTTTTTATGCATGTAGCTATTTGCTGTCTATCTAATGTAAAATTTTTGACTAATTTTTGCTCTACGTTATGGCAAATGGAATACATTACTGATGTAATTAAACATGCCATTAAACACCAAAATAACACTTAGTGTAGTGAATTATTTCACTGCCTAGGTGTAATATTAGCTTTTGTGGGTACTTGTGTGTTTAGGTACTAGATGAAGATGAGGGGATGGTAAAGAGTGAGTCTCAGGAAGCCCTGCACCCCAGGAAACTGGAGATCAACTTTGAGGAGCTGCTGAAAGAGAAGGAGGAAGCCGAGAGGAGACGCAAGGCAGAGGAGCGCAAAAAGAAAATGGAGCAAGAGAAGCAGGAATTTGAACAACTCAGACAAGAGATGGGCGAGGTCAGTCTCGAACAGCTGAAAATATCAAACATACTCGGCCAATAATTCCCAAGTCAACAGTATTTTTTTTACTTGAACATTTTAAACAAAAATTCTACTAAATGTTTAAGTGCCACAAACATGACAAGTTGTTAACTGCAGTTTACGATATAGTCACGATGTTCAAATGGTTCACATTCTACAGGACGAAATAAATCAAAGCTCGGAAATTGTAAGCAAAGAGTATGAAGAGCTCACTAAGCTGAAGCGAACTGGCTCCATTCAAGCCAAAAACCTCAAATCCAAGTTTGAGAAGATCAAGCAGCTGACTGAGGAGGAGATTCAGAAGAAGATTGAGATGGAGAGAGCACGGAGGAAAGCCATTGATGATGAAATTAAGGAGAGAGAAGCTGAGAGGTTCCAGGAGGTAAGAGCACTTCATAGCACATTCAAAACACGTCAAAAAATATACATTTTTTTTTACATCAATGGAAAATGATCTTGGTAGTATTATAATTGCAATGATTTTCAGGAGGATGAGGAAGGGGAAACAACTCCATCAAGAGCTGAGGAGTCACCCTTCAAACAGAAGGTGGACATGCGAGCTCGTTTCGAGCAAATGGCCAAAGCCAGAGAGGAAGAGGAACGGAGGAGGATAGAGGAGCAGAAACTGCAGAGAATGCAGTTTGAGCAGCAAGAGATTGATGCCGCCCTCCAAAAAGTAAATCGTCCATGTTCATGACCAACTCCTGCAAGATCATTCATAATGCATGAATGAGTTTTTAGGCCGCTTTGATCCTGGCAATAGCTTGTGATTGTTTTTCATCTGTTTGCAGAAGGATGATGACGGGGAGGATGAAGGTAGCATTATTAACGGCTCTGCAGGTTATGAAGATGAGGAGGATCATGCCAGGTCAGGGGCGCCGTGGTTTAAAAAACCCCTTAAAAATCAGTCAGTGGTGGATTCGGAGCCAGTTCGGTTCACTGTAAAGATCACTGGGGAGCCAAAGCCAGAAGTGACCTGGTGGTTTGAGGGAGAGATGCTTCAGGACTGTGAGGACTATCAGTACATAGAGAGAGGAGAGACATACTGCCTCTACCTGCCAGAGACCTTCCCAGAGGATGAGGGAGAATATATGTGCAAGGCTGTGAACAGCAGAGGCACAGCAGCAAGTACCTGCATCCTCACAATAGAAAGTAAGACCACCTTGGTATGACTGCATGCCTGTCTGGATACGAACCTCTCTTCATGAAGTGGATCGCATGCTCCTCTTCCTTATAAACTCAGGCCAAATGGCTCATTTGGTTAACTTTTCTTCTGTTTCTTTCTTGCAGCTTACGACTACTGATGCCCCTTCATGTTCTGGAGATTTTCCCTCTGTCTCTCACTCCTTTTGTTAAACTTCATCTCTCCTGGCGTTGTCAAACAGAGGGAAGAAATTAGCAGTATGCTTGGCATTCCTAAGGGAGGGATAGACAACACACATACAAAAAAAAGATAGAAAAAAAGACAAGATGTTGTTTACGTTCTGCTTAAATGTAAAGCTGCACTCCAGGATGTAGAATGATACCTGTGCCAAAAACAGACCTGATTGTTCTTCCCATGCCAAGGGCTGCACAAAAATGTCTAAACTATCTTTCCTGCGAGGCCCTGACAATATTTGTGATACCAGCAGATTTTGTGCAATATTCTGGTACTGTTTTGTAAATATCACACTTAATGGTCCATAAATGGCAAATGTTGAGCTTGAGATATTGAATGTAAGATGTTCCTGTGTATTAACTAAAAAAACAAAACAAAAAAAACAGGAGTAATATCAATAAAACATCTTATTCTTTGAGTATTCTACCCTTCCTGAACACCATTAATATTAATCAGCATGTAGTTTTCAATACTAGTAAATGGTGTGATATTTGCTTGATATTACATCGAGGCGTAACATACCCAGCATTGATGTCTCCTTTGTCAATTATAAGACCTTGCAAAGGCAGCCACATATTGCAGGAACAAAATAGCTGTATCTCTTGCATGCATCCTGGCTTTCACTTGCAGCATCTGAAGATTATGTTGACTTTTCATGCACAATTTTTTTCTTTTTTGTGTTAATATTGCTGTCATCAGTTGTCGAGGACAACAGTTTGATGGTTTGATGATGAATATAAAAGTAGACTAGTCCAAATACCTGTTGTATATTATAAATTAAAAAAAAGTTTTAATAAAATGAACAAAAATTCCTGTATTATTCATGTCTTTAATTGTTATAACCTATGCAATATCAAATCTATCAAAACTACTTTTTTTTGCATAATAATGCCAAAGACTATCAATCAAGAAATGTACATTAAATAGTGGTTCCATAAATTATTAAGTATTTTATTGTAACAGATAGGCTCACTGAGTTCAAGAAAGATCTTTGTACAGAAAACGCAGCAATATAAACAGACACATTAAAAATAACACATTATAATTGTTCGTCAATCTAAGTGTGTGAAAATATAACCTTTTTAAGATATTCCAATAAAATCAAAGAACAGGTCATAGGTTCATAGATTTTTATACCTTCATTTGTAGGCAGCAAAGTGTTTAGGACCAATTCTTCCACGTAATATTAAAATATCCCGTGGCTTGAAATTTTAAGTATTGTGTTTAAATTTAATCAAAGAGGAAAGGTAACCAGGCAATCTTTGCATTAGACCCTTGTAAATACAAGATAATACGAGAAAGAAAAGAATCACCTGTGATAAACTGCAATGCACTGTGAACACAGGATGAAGCAGCTTAAGGAGGAGAGCCCGCAAAGTTATTATTCCTAACAGCAAAGACATGTGAACCCCTTGGTTAACTGGATTACCAATTAGGGAAAGCAGGCAACTACCCTTAAATCCTATTGTCCCACTGCATGTTGAACGGCTTTGGTAATTTTATTCATTTCACTTTCTTGAGGGGAACTACACCTCTTTAGTGGTTGCTCTATTAAGAACATACTTTTGGTACGTATGTAGTTTGTCACAAAATGTAGGTATTAAATGTTATTATAGTTTTCCAAGATTCCTAAAGCTGTATTCACAAAATGTACAGCTGAAACATTATTTAAATACAATTTGCATTCAAACTTAAGAACTTGAAAGTTGCACAGTAGGGGCCAACAGCAGGCTCTCAACCAGGGGCCCCATAGTTATAATGGACTTATGTTCGACCAAAGTGCAAGTTCTTTAAAAAGGGGGTTAAATTCATAAATTCACATTTTGTGTGAAAACATGATCAACATTTTATGTCACAAAGATCTGTTTTTTCCCTTAAAAAAAGAAAGAAAAAGATTCTGTGTGAAAATTTTTTTGGAGGGTCCATACCTCTGGCTTGGAAGCCCCTCCAGCCCCTCTTGCTCTGGGTGAGCCTTTTAAAGGTTTAAAGCTGTTCTTGTGTGCATCCACAAGCAAGCATAACATCAGGCTAATACTCCTGTATACAGCTGCTGCTAATTACGCACTATGACTATAAATTAATTAAATGTAAGATGAAATACACCTTCAAAGGCACCCTCCTAGACTATTTATTATTTAATGTGATATCAGTATTTAAATTTTAAACAGGGAGGTGGGTTCGCCCTCGCGACATTACCCATAATTCCTAGCGGAAACCGATAGTTTACGTCTGCTTGCGCTATTGTTTACGGTTGCTTGGTTACGCACTTGCGGTTCATTTTGACACTGTAGTTTCTTTTACCTGGCGTAACGGCATTGCAAGGATGTTTTAAAAAGCAGTGAGGACAATTCAGTAACAGTTCCTCTCCCGTTACTTGTTACTGAGTGGGTAGATGACATGAAATTATGGCCCTTAGTCAGCTACATTGACATTATCAATTACCTTGGTTTTTCCGAAGGTATTGATGGTGAGGAATTAAACAATTGTAAGAGCACCGAGGCGCATAATTACCTTCAAAGCAATAAAATTTATAAAGTAATGCTGAACAAAAAAGACAACTTTATTTCCCTTAAAGCAGCTGTAGAGCCAAGACCAAGCTAAGCATGCTAAGGGAAAGTGGAGTGGTGGAGACAGTCAGCTGTTCCCATATCGCTGGATTAGGGAAATCACGTAGTCATGCAGCAGCTATTCTGTGGACGGTATATCACTTATTTCAATATCAGAATGTTCAGATCACTGAAACAGAAATACTGGACTGGCCGAAGGCTATGATCGGGGAGACACGCAGCTGCCATCTTGCTAACTGCCACGCACTGTTAAAGCTGTTAAAGCCTGTACATTAAAGGAAAACTTAAAACATAAGGGAAAATACAGTAATAGGATGTACAACTGGGTAGTATAATTTTTTTTTGGGGG
>VUQK01043052.1:28442-50160 GCA_015106715.1 Bujurquina vittata
AAGAAAAAAAAAAAGAAGGGGGGGAAATAAAGGGTAAAAGGGGGAAAAAAAGGGGGGGGGGGGGGGGGGGTATCGTCTCCATCCATAACTGTTATAACCAAAATAATAAAAATTTGAATGACTGTGAATTATATACATACCTTCTCAATAAATAGGTGCATTTAATATTAAATTAATATTTCTTTACAAATATATGGTATATACAGGTACATTAAAATAAAATTTGAATCCATTCAAAAACAACCAACAATGTCCATCAATGACAGCAAGAAGAACAAAAGTAGAAACACTATAAACACAACCATGTTCTTATGACTGCTGTGGATTTGAAGGCACTTCCTTGGCAACACGTTGATCCCTCTTCCATTGTTCTGGGACCTGAAATCAAAAGCAAAATATGAAAAAAATATGAAAACTACATGAGAATGATGTATTGTCAGTTTGGGCATCCATTTCTCTTTTTGTAACACATGCAAGCGCTGCGTGTTAAGGATTTACAAAGGTGATTTTGACGTATCTTTGTCATGGTCTTGGACCCGGGGTTTTGGTTTGGTCTTGGTTTGCTTTTTGGTTTCGGGAAGTGATTTATGTTCGTGGGTTTCTGTTGAGAGTGTAGCTCCCTGTTTATTCCCGCCTCCCTCCTGTTTCCATGTCTGGTTTTGTGTTTGTCTCTGTGTATTCTTTGGTCTTCTTGGTTTTAGTTACTGGGGATCTGTTCTTGGTTACAGCTTGTTTGTATTCTTGGGATTTCTTAGTTTTGTTTCACCTTCCTTTAATGTATTGTGTCTGCGTGCAATGATTGTGTTTATTCCAGAGGTTTTGGCCTCCATGTGTTCTGTTAAGTCTCAATCTATATAACAGGTCCTTGTTAGTTACTTCCTGTCTTATTTTGATAGTACCTTGTTGCTTGTGTTTTATATTTAGTTCTATTTCCCTTATGCACCCCACCATCACCACCCCCGAGTTTTAGCTGTGCTGCCACGTTTCCTCTTCCCTCATTACCGTGTGTATATATTAGTCTCAGTCTCTCCTCATCCTCTGCCATGTCCTCCCTCATGCTGTGTGCTCTGTTTCCTCGGTGTGAATCATTGACTCCTGCTTTGTATTCTTTTGAATTCGGTTTTTGGCAAGTCTTCAGCATTAAAACTGCCTTCTTCAGTTCACACTTCTGTCTCACAAGTCCTGCATTTGGGTCCACAACCTGCCTGCCACACAGCAATATATAATGATCTTGAATTTCTGGGGGAAATTGTGTTGTCAGCTTCTAAAAATGGGTCCTTAGTGGCCTGCTATTATCAGCATTCCTCAGTATTATGACTCAGCTTATTCAGAAACAGAGGTGTGTCTATGGGTAGGCAGGGTGCCCATTAAGAAATAAGTCATGTCCACCCAATAAAACGTAATAATGACAATAATCGCCATTATAACTGTTTTCAGTCAAAAAACGCAGATTCTCCATTTACCATTTTGAAAGTGTGGGTGTGTGTCGTCTACTCTACTTTTACATTTTCACCAAACTTCCTCAAAAGTATAGGCATGCACAACTGAGTGGAGTTTGCTGCTCTCTGCAATCCAGTAGCACTGACTCATTTTCATTTTCTTTCTCTAGTTCTTAGCCTACATTATATTAGTAATCGTGTAGTAAAGGGAGACCATATTTCCCCTATATTCACCTCTTTTGATTGGCTTGACTGTGGAACCAGCTCCCAGTTTGGATTCAGGCGACAGACACCCACTCTACATGTAAGATTAGGCTTAAAGCTTTCCTTATACTTGGGACTGGATCAGGTGACCCTGAGGCATCCCTTAGTTCTGTTGCTATATGCTCAGACTGCTGGGTGACTTCCCGTGATACAGTTTATACACCTCTTCTACAAACATTACACTGAGTCTTCTCTCACCAATTGTTTGCGTTCTATCCGGTCTCCCTATCCTCTCCTTTTTTTTTTGCTCTTTCCTCTCCCCCAAACTGGCTCCCTGAAACTGGTTCAACTAAATTGACTGAATTTAAATTAATTGAATAGTTTCACTACTCAGGTTGCACATTTTGCAACCTTTCTTTTTTTCGGTTAGGTTGTAAGTTACTAAAAGTTAAGTTACTAAAGTTACTAAAATTGCAGAAATATTTTATAAAAGGCTAACAGGAGAAGTTTCCCCATAGGCTAAGTGCTCAAGATACTCAACACAACAATAATTGCATTCATAAATCTGTAATTGTATTTCTATGTTCACCTTCAGCACCCCACCTCCATGCAACTCTATTCTGTTTGTCCACACAAGTGAGCAAAATGTCCATCCATAGATGCAATTCTAATAACACCTCTTCTATGAAATGGTCAGAATGACTACATAATGAATCACTTAATATGCCTTCTAAAGCCATCAATTGATACATTTGTCAGATTTCATCAGAAAAGGGCAGACAGGATCTTATTATCTGATTCACTTGAGAAACTGAATACCTGGGGATGTGTCAGCCTCTTTTTTTATAATCACCAACTCCACCACAAAAAAAATCAAATGAACCAAGATGACCACTTGCAAAGATTAACCCTGTAACATCAATCACTCTCCAGCTAGATCTAATTGCATTTCCTGAACTGAATGCATGCATTTACCGACGTTGGATTTAGACAGCAGTGAACCCTTTAGACCCGCTGTCATGGAAGATCAATTTAAAAAGGGATGACTACGACAACGTCATAAATTATTCCACTGACGATAGCTAGAGCCCTTCTTCCATCCCGAGAGTGTTCATATTAATAGATTTAGTGTGGTTAAGTACACTAGCAGTGTTTCTCCCATGAACATCACTAAGCAGTGATGCTTGTGGAGTAAAGATGAAAAAAAATTATATATATGTATTTTACACCTCTTTTGTTCTGAATGCAGGAGACACTTGGTGAAGTGTTATTGTCTCTATGTGCCATTTTTTTCACATTTGCTTGACAACATGAATTACATGCTCTAATGTGAACTTTTGGCATAAAGAATTTGGAGAAATGAATGTATAAAATCTGCTTCTCTCTGTTTTTCTGACTCCCTCACTCCACTGTTGGTTTCTTTATACTGCTTGAACCAACAGAACTAAATTTAAACCCCGTTCTGACAGCGTAATGTTTTAGCATGTCATCAAAGGATACAGTCTTCTTAAGTAAAGAAATGTTTGACAGCTGAATTTAAAATACATTTCTAAAAATGTTTATTTTTTCTTGCATATCAGATTCACATTCAATTAAACTGACCAAGAGCAACAGAGACATTTAAAATGTATGTAAAATAATATTTCTATCTTAATTAACCATTGCTGTTTTGTTTAAGAAGATGC
Organism: Bujurquina vittata; assembly: GCA_015106715.1. NCBI lineage: Eukaryota > Metazoa > Chordata > Actinopteri > Cichliformes > Cichlidae > Bujurquina > Bujurquina vittata. The sequence goes on from VUQK01043052.1 coordinate 31,771, forward strand.
TGACCAAAGAAACAAACAAAAAAGACTAGGTTTGGCAAACAGAAAAACAACCCACCCAAGAACAAGAGCACTTTAACTTACATGCAATATCTAAGATTGCATGCAGAGTGGACTCATTGCTAATCGTGTTAGCAACCTTGCACATCTTTTGTAATCTGAAAAGTAAAAACAGTGGAGAAAAAAAATATGTTAATATAATGCCTTCCTTCCAACCAAATCAGTAAAAAGCAAAAAAACAAATGTTTCAAATGGTGCCATAAAAAGCAATGCGGGTGTGATGTATCAGATACTTTCACAGTAAAATACATGTAAAAATCATAAACTGCTGTTCTTAGGTATGATAACCTCTACTGTACATAATACTGAGAGGTGCACAGTATATAGCCAATCAAAATGTGAAAGAAAATGTTAAAACAAGAAAATATTCCTAAGAGGCAGTACTGAGGGGTGTTACAACATGCTGATTCCTGAGTGAGAATTTAAATTCCATTTTAAATAGCAGCCCTGCACGTTAAGTACAATATCACTCATGTTTTCTGATATCACCATCTGTAAAATTAGCACGAGAAATGAACTGCATTAAACAATTCTCTGTGCCAACCCAGTTTCAGTGGAGCATTAGAATTAGCTGTTTACTTTTACTAGAAATCCTTGACATTATTTTGTGCATCAGAAATGTCAGACTCATTTTATTCATAGCCTGCATACAGTCTGGTTTAAGCTCAGAAGGAAAACTATTACATAATAACTTCAAAACAACCCCCAGTTTTACCCGTTCTTTTAGTTAACGTTTTTTTTTTTTACATTAAATGATCAATCCATTTATAATATAGATGACTGTAAATGCAATAACTGTAATTAAAAAAATATATTTCAGCTTTTGCAGCCAGTCTTCTTTTCTTACAAAAACCTCCATAATTGTTGAAAAATCCCACACATTATTTAGTGTAGTATTGCAGTGATTCAGACCTTTAGCTCTGATGCAGTTAACTGTTTTGACAACCACTCTCATGATGTGATACCCTGACTTGCAACACAATACTGTACTTCCTTGCACAAAATAAAGTGAAAAGATCAACAACGACGCCCTCAGTCTCTGCAGTTTTTGCTCTTCACAAAGCCAGCCAGTGGGCCAGACTGGAGGCTTGGCGGTGCCCGATCCGGCCTGTCACATGATATATGACTGACAACCCTGGTACAGAGGCTTCATCTGCAACTCAAAATGTTTTCCAAAGCTTCATTTCAAAGTGTTATTAACCATAGCCTTTAGCACTCATAACCTAAACTGAACTTCTTGGTGGGTGTGGTCGGATCAAGTTTGACTGATGAGTTGTCATTAGAAGTAGATTAAAAATTCATATTATTCGGAAGTGACAACTCCAACCCGAAAGAAAGGAACAATCTGTTTAAATGTCTTGTTACTGTAAACCTGAAACATAGGTTTTAAGGTACTTTTAGGAAAAATAAAACAATGAGAAAGACATTGAGCACATTAAGAAAATAGCAACAAAACAGGGGGGAAAAAAGTCATACATACATGCTGGTGTTGAGCAATCCCTTGTGTTGTGATAAACTCTATGAAAGTGTGTTTTGCATTCCGATGAGAACTTGACTGGTCCTGCTTAACAGAAAAAGGTCTCATCACAAAAAATGATCATTTTCATCTTATTTGCAGGTCTAAAATTCAACTGGTCTACATGGAGTTTGTGAGTTTGTGAGTTTGTGAAAGAGGAAAGAACAAAGTAAAAGTGAGCAGACAGCTTTAAAGACTCTAAATTTCTAACTGGACTTAATGTGCCGTCTTCAGTTATAAGCACATCTAACATTTAAGCTTCCAGATTTTCACATCACTAATGAACTCCACGCATAGTTCCTGAGACAAATAATCAGCTTAATGTAGCACTGCCTTCAGCTTAATACTGTCAGCTTCAGACCATGTGCTGTTTCTCAGCAATGCTGCCCCACAGGCAACCCTCTCCTAACTTACTGCAGTCCCACTGTTCATGAGGTTTTCTATGACCTGAGCATACTGCATGCTGGCTTGGAATGAAAATTATTTTCTCACACTAGGAATTTACAGACAAGTGTTGTATTGGTTAACAATGCTCTGAAAGTTATTTGTCATAAACAAATACTTTAGGAATGTCTACAAAGCACAGTAGAAAAATGTGATCAAGACCGAAAGCTTGCACTCCTAACTTCGTCTTTGACGTTAAGTTTCTTACCTCCAAAATGCTCGATGATTTTGTCTTTCCATAAGTGTGCATCTCTGGGAGAAACTTCTGGAAAAGAAACTCGCCGTTAGCTTCTTGATCAACAAGTGAGCAAAATTATTTTTATTGAATTACATTGACTAAGGGAATGTCTGTGTCAAAAGTCTCCCTCCTGCAGCTCTCATTGTGTTTTAGGAGTATTACCACTTTGCACGAGGCTGCATAGGTGCTTTAAAGGATTAATAACCTTTAGAACTTTTTGCATTTAAATTATTTTACCCCACTTTTTGGCATCTCACATTAACATGAGTCCCAACTGTTGAATCCTAAATGAACATTGTTTACTCCAGATTCTGTTCCTCAGTAGAGCACCAAATGTAATTTTTCTCTCATTGATCAACACCATCATATTTTTCTCAGTAGTTCACACTGTCATGTCGCGTTACACAGGAATAAGGGCACCAAGAACCTCTGTCTATATTAATTGTTCACACAGGCAGCACACGCAGCTGTCTGATAGCACAGTGGCCATGCTTACAGGCTAAAGAGATTATTGTATGGGAGTTTAATGCTCATCTCAGTAAGTAAGTAGTTACTGGGCAAACAGAACACTAGCCCTTGAACCAGGAACACTGCAATGCTGTAACAGGTGGGTAAATATGGAAGATAACCACTTAGCCACCCTAAAAATCATAGAGAAGATTACAAAAATTTATTTGGGAAATACAGAAGGCAACCTCGCCATTAAGTGGAAATCTAGATGAGCAATATGAAAATAGCAGCCTGGATTACTCAAAGTCGTGTTTTCTATTCAAAGAGTCTACATATCTCGAGCATTTATGCACATCAACACTATTCAAATACAAGTCTTCAGCTGCCAGTCCAAAGCTTATTTGCACTACCATGAACAGATAAAGCCACTTAGAAAAGAAATGTGTCCCTTTACGTCGGCCCGTGTCTTTCTTGACTGTCATTCTGATGACACCGCTTTAGAGGAACAGAGAGAGGCGAGTGTGGTACACACACTGGTGGATTTATAGATCTTTCTTCTTCTTCATTGTGTTCAAAACATCCATCCTTGCGTGACCATGAATCTTTGCGTTGCACGCACCAGTTGCTAATATGCTGCTTTTGATATCCTCAAAAGAGGAATTCCATCCAGTCAGTGGTCTGAGAAAGGTACTTTTCCAAGTGCATAAGCTGGAGCCAAGACTTTAAGCTGTATAATGTCTGTGCAACATCTCTACAACATCATCTAATTGATAGTGTTGTGGGACAGAGAGTGATATTTAAGATAAACAACACATTATGTTAACTTAGCCCTTAATATACCCCCACACCCACGCATACCAACGAGGCACAGCCCTCAACTACTCTCTGTCTGTTAAAGCAATAAAAAATGGATTTTCTGGATTCCTTTTCTTTATCACATTTGAACTTGAGCACACCCTCTTTTTTTAGGTTTAAGATATCTGAAGAGATAAAGTGTTAGTCAAAGATTTGCTGAAATACCCTAATTCCAGTCCTGACATACAGTAATGCTTTGCATGAGCCAGTGAAGGCAAAGCACCACCAAGCACTTTCTGATATCTCTGAGACAAATCAGCTTAGTAATAATGCTATTAAAAGTAATTTGTTAGGGCAAAATTCAGATGCTTGTCTTAAAGATAAATAAAGTCCAGTGTTTATAGTCTCTTCATACAGGCTCCTGATTCCATCGGGGCCAAAAAAAGTCACTGCATTACACTGTAGGTGATGCAATGCTGCGTACGTGACACAACACAACGGGTCCGTTTTATCTGTTCTGTCAGATACATCTTACAGAGATGAATGTGACTGGAGATGCCGTCTAGGGCACCACAGCGCTTATTTGCATGTGGGGTGCGTATCATTCATGTTTAAGAGTCCACAGTGAATCGTACTGAATGAATCATTCACAGGTTTAGCATGACCACGCCCCTCCTACCTTAATTAACAATACCTATCTAGATCCCAATCTGTCAAACAATCAGTTACACAAGGGCACACACATGTTGAAGAAACGTGGTCAAACATATGACTTCCAAATATTGTTAGACAACCTCAGTCTTGAATAAATGAAGCATACCTGCATTACATTCATTACTGCAGCCACTTTCAATTTAGTTGGGCACCTGAGGACAGGCAGAGCTGGTCACTGACCTTTCCAGACAGCATTTATAGATGTGTAAAATTGAATTCTATTTACCAAATTTATCAACTTAAACTTGAATAGACCAGCGTCCATTTAGCTAAACGAAGCTCTTGAATAAGATGTACAGCACTAACCAGAACACTGACAGCTGTCCCCCAACTGTAAAATGGGGATTATGCTTTCATCATCAGAACCTAAAAATAAATCTTATCAGCTTACCTGAGAGTCTACTGTTATCCAGCCTAAGGACATTGAAAGGCTTTTCTCGGGAGGAGAACTTCATGTCTTGTGCTGAAGTGAAGAGTCCACTGCTACAGCGCCTGGAGATTGGTTTCTCCCTTTGCTGGCTGTCTCTGATAACCTGTAAGATTAGATCCAACAGGGTCCTTTGTTCTTTCTGCTTGTCCTCCTTGCTGTCCATACACTGACCCGAAGTGATGAGCAGAAAGAAGATAGTGAGCAGTATGTGCCATTTCCTTTCCACCTGCATGACTTTACTGCCTGAAAACATGAGCAAATAGGTTTTGTTACAGAGTGGTTACAGTTAAAAAAGAAAATGCCTCATTTGTTTAATTGCAATGAGAAAAAACACAGCTGCACAATATGAATAATGCATTCACGTCGATTTCTCATTTGCAGTATACAAGAAAGAAAATTACAAAATAATTACTAAAAAAACAACAACAGAGAAATAGTTAGAGGTAACAGGTAACTTCTAAAAGTGGAGTTAATCACATGAAAGCAGTCCAGTTTCCACATCTTTCTAGTTTCTCCTTGTTTAATCCAAGAGTAGCACTTAATCGAACGTAAAACTTACTAGTTTAGGAGTTAGAGATGCTTATGTCCGAGAGAGTGGACACAGTTGTCTTCAGCAAATTCTTCCGGGCGTTATCTGTGGTCCCGATAGGAGAGAAAGCCAACAGATTGTGCTCACCACCGTCTTTCTTCAAATAATGCGTTCCTATTTATACGTGGAGCCACCTTCTTGAAGGTAATACAATCGATTTTGAGTGGGTGGTAAAGCAATGTTGACATCTTTGGTGTAATTTCTTCCACTGGCATTCGCTCACTTAGGCATGAGCCACTCCTTTACGCACCAAAACATCACTAGTTATAGTTAAACGGGAGTTTTCGACTTCAAATAAAAAAACGACCCTCTTATAGATACAATAATGTTTGAAGATCTGAAAAAGACCCCTGCCCTGAAATTTCCATTAAAAGAAAAGAAAAAAAAGAGAGAGAAAGAAATACACGACAAAGACCGTGGCGCGGCTGCGCGCTTGAGTGTAGTTTTCCAAAAGGAGCAACTTGTTGGATGTTGGCTGCAGAGAAGAGTAGAATCTGTGGGCCTGTAAGCTTCTAGCTGACCTGTCAGCGTGCCGATGTTTTTGTTCACCGATGTCCAAGTCTTGTGACCGCCTAAGCGCTGCAGAGATTGCGCCTCCTGGAGCAGCCATCCGGCTGTTTCCCTCCCATAAAGAACAGAATTACACGTAACTATTCGTATAAGTGTGACAGACCTCACAGGATGGTTAAATAGTTATATCGCAACATTTGAGATACTTTTGACAGAGAAAGCTGGACCTTCTGCTGACTCAGCTCCTGGAATTGTGACTCAGATCTCCTTTAAAATACAAACTTTAGTTTCAGCGCAATGCATATGATTGTAATATTGAGGCAAATCAATTAATGCGCGAAGTCTGCAGATTGCTTCATTATTTAATCTGTTATTAACGGCTATGAGGCTTCTACTTATGCCTGCAGAGATGCACATTGCCTGCATTCACGTCACCTAGTGGCGTCTCAACTGTTGCATAAAGAGCTGATGTGGCTTAAAGAAGCTTTAGATGCACATTACATTATTCATTAGTTATTAGTGGTTTAAAAAGTATAAAGGAGAAAAGGAAGATGAAATTATTATTATTATTATTATTATTATTATTATTATTATTATTAGTAGTAGTAGTAGTAGTAGTATTATTAGTATTATTAGTATTATTATTATACGTGTAGAATTCCATATTTTTACATTGATCGTTGTTGGAGAAGAAATGGAGGTGTCATTTCACTGGCTGCCTGTTTTCTCTTACTTTATGTATAATGACGTCCCGGTGGTATCCCAACATTTATTAATTATCTGTTTGAAGCATAGCCACATCCTACGCCCTAATTCCAACCGCGGAGGAAAACACGACTTTAAAGACTTCCTGTATTGCCGTTACCATGGAAACGGACCAAGCACTGAACGCTGACGGAAGGTTCTATAGCTAGCCTTATATGATGAGGCTAAGACAAGAGACACGCTTTCTCTCTGCGGGAGTATAAATATGTCGCAAAAGTAAGTTTTTGTTCTTGTAAAGTCGGTTACGGAAGTTTATTATTATTAGCATGTAGTGCCAAAAACGTGATAATACTAATAACTCAAGGGAAGGATTAGTGGTACTTGAATTTGTCAACACATCAGAAAGCAATGTATTTTATCCCAAAATAACATAAATAATTTTTTCTTCAAATTACTATGGGGTGGTGACTACACGTGGGATTATTATTATTGTTAATCCTGGCTATCCAATTAATGTAAACGAATGAGACTCCATTTGGGCAATTTCTCAAGTGTTTTTTGCTTTTTTGTTCTCTTTAAACTTCCTGCTTTGTTATTCTTAGCATTTGCCAGTAATGCACTTTTATTAATAAAATCAAAAAATAACAAAAAGGGCAGTACTTCTTTGAACAATCATTAACCTGCATAAATTAAGATGTACTTCTTCAGGATTATCACTCACATGCTATTTGTGCAGGCGCAAGCTCATCAGATCGTTTACACTCTTTCAGGACATACAACCAGCTGTGGGCAGCTGCCCAGTTAGAGCTGAGCCATCTGCTAGATGAAGAAGAAGACGAGTCCCAACGTCCTGAAAAGGACAGAGTTGTTTTCTTCCAACGTCTGGCCATGCTTTTTGTGCGCTACATCCAAATCTTCAGACAACTGGAGAAGTGTTATGACCAGATTGTACACCCTCAGAAGAGAAGATTTATTCGTTCAGTTCTTGACAGTGTAATGGGGAGGGTGTTAGAACTGAAAAATGAAATGGTGGAAAAAGAGTTTTCAGAGTACCACTATATGGATGATGTCCTTCTGGATTTGAAGCTCATACCTGTGAGTTTTATTTTTGAGAGCAAGATATAACCAAATTAGATCCCTGAGATCTGAATAGAGCTACACTGACCCACCACGTGTGTCAGAGATGGGTCTACATAATAACAACTGTTTACTTTGATGTCCTTTAGATCAACCTTGAGGTCCCCATCCCACGCTATTTTCTCAGTGAATGTAGCAAAGAAGTTCAGGAAAGAAAGGCAATGCTGGCTGACATCTTTAAAATGGTGGAGGTTACTGAAACTTCTAAAGTGAGTTAAAAAAAAAAAGCCAAATCTTTTAAAGTCTTGAAATTTTCTGACTTCATTTGTTCCTGTCATTTTGTTAAATAGTTATTCAACAATTGTTACATTTAATGAATCAGTGTCAGACAAGAAGTATTTCAGTACTTTTGTCTGGTCTATTTTTGGTCTCTACAGCTTCTAATGGCCAAGAAGATGAGTCAAGAGGAGGCCGTGAACATTATTCAAGTGGCAGAGAGGGCACGGCAAGGACGTGAAAGGGCAGAGCTGAAGAGGAAAATCTTAACTACTTACAGGAAAGACAGGCTCAAGGAATCTGGAGCAGAAAGGACTGAATTAGCTGCAGTGTGCATCCAGAAGGTTCATTGTTACATAATAAACGTGCCTCACATGCCTTCTTCTTTTGTGTGAGCACTCTTTCATGCTCACAGATATAATTGGATGTATTTTACAGGTGTGGAGGGGCTACATACAGAGGAAGAGGACAAAACTTATCAGAGAAAAACAAATGATTTGTCTGGGAATGGTGAGTAAGTCACGTGTGTGTATATATATAATTTTATTTTATTTTTTTACTTTTTATTTTTAAACTACATAACTGGGGAGTTCTTAAATGTCATGTCTTTCTGAGATCCTGCAACCAAAAAAGGTCTTTTTTTTGTGCTAGATTATGGCTCCGCAATATCAGGTTCCACTCCCTGCAGAAATCTCTGCCCAGGACATTGAAGCTTCCACGCGAGTAAAACAGGTGGCATATGAGGAAGCTTACCAAAAGGCTATAGTGGATGTGACAAATCAACTACAAGAAATGGAGGGTGATGACATGAGAAAACGCATCAAGGACCAAATTCAGCAATGGCTCTTTGAATGTCGGTATGGTGGCATGGAGTTTTTTTCTATGAGTTTTGCTCTAGTCACTGGGCATTTTCACACTCAGTATATGTAATTTCGCTTTTCAATCATGTGTGTGTGTATGTGTGTGTGCTTTATAGTCATGCTACAGGAATGTTTCCAGACTACCCAGATGAAGAAGATGGAGGTTCTGCCTTAATTTTTGCTGAAAAGACCCCTCAGCAGGTAGAATACATTCTTATTCAGAAGAGTTATTCAATTTATACTTTTAGGATAGTTTACAAAGAATGGATTTGTTGCGGGGTTTTTTTTTAGCTGTTGGAAGAAATTGCTGCAAAAAATGAAGAAGAGGCCAACACCAAACCTAAAGGAAAAGAGGAAAAGGAAAAGAAGACGGAAGACGAGGTATAAAGGCACAACTGTATTCAGTTTTTAATTTAATGTAACTATTTACACATTGGTGATTTTAGCCCATTTATCAAGGATAAAAATATAGAAAAACTTGGGAAATTTGGGCACAGTCAAACCAGAACAAACAAATCAAAACAAAAAATGCACCACTTTCAGTTTACCAGTGTAAACCTATTTTGAATAGGTAGAGGAGGCAGGGTTGAAGATGCTGCCCTCTGATTTTCTGTCAGACCTGGATGCTAGAAACAAAACCTATGCAGGTATGTTTCAGTATTAAAAAGCTCAAAGTTATCCAAGTGTTCATAGTTTGTTTGTGGCCCCTGTAATTATTAAGACTTGAACTCCTGATATCAGCATGCTAAAAATAAGGTTTCATACTCCACATTCAAAAGTGACCTTCAAAATTTGGTTCACAACTTAAAGGTTGAATTTTTGTCATTCTCAGACTTTTGGCACAATCGCAATGAGAATGGAAACTTCAACCAAATGCACGACGTGGAGCTGATCAAGGAAGAGCAGAGGAAAGTCATTGAAATGGAAATTCGAGTGAAGGTGTGGTTGTCCTCTGAAAACAACACAACATTTTAAAAGCAATTCATATTCTAAACTTTTGATGTGGTTAATTTCACAACAAAGTTTGTGTTTAGTTCTGATTAGCCTTTAAAGCACTTTTTACTAAAGTTTTGTATTATTGTAACAAAGAATTAAGTGTTTGGGTTGGGCCAATTCATTCTCTCACTCTCTCACTGGTAATCCTTGTACCAGGTTGATGCACAGATGAGACAAGAAGTGGCTGAATTGAAGCTCACTGTGGATAAAGACAAAGGTGGTAAAACGAAAGCAAATGCCAAGGTATCAAAGTGAAACATTGTGGTCAAAGTTTACGCTGATTGCCTCAAGCTGTTTCCTGATGGTAATTGTTTCATTCTCCAGAAGAAGAAAGGATCGAAGAGTGGAACAAAGAAGAAAAAAGAAAAAGATCTGACAGCTGACCGGTGAGGTCACACAGAGCCTGAATGCTTTTGATTTACAGCACAATGCAGAAATGACTTAGAAAATAATTTCATCATTTATTCACATCTGTAGGACTCTGGAGTCGCTGTGTCAGGAGCTAGTGGAACAGGGCTTGCTGAAACAGGCAAATAACATAAGGTTGCAGGATTACTTGGGTAAGACACTACATGTTTGTGCATAACTGTTTTGCCAGCTTCCAGAAATCTTTATATCTAACTATAATCCTAGCTGTATTGTTCTTGTTTGTTTGTAAATGATGTGTTGACGCCATACAGAAAACTCACAATTGAGCTGTTTGATCAAAAAATTATGCTGTGTGGATGTGCTGCCCTCTTCTGGATTATGACTTGCAACACGCATCAGAACTGTTTGTGAGCACAATATACTCATTTGTGCTAGAATATACTCATTCACCAGTTTATTAGGCTCACATCGAGTAAACTAGGGACGTCGAATGCAGCGATTGTGGAAATTTGTGATGCTTTTGCACTGGCCTGCAATTTACTGACAAGTGTGTTTATATGCCATTCTTCTAATTTTTCTAAATCCATAAATCACAGCTCATTTCAGTTAAGTGCAGAATAAATAACAGAAAATGCCCCAACTTAATCTTCCAAATGGTCAGATAGTTGAATATTATCAATATATTTTGAATATTATAACCTTTGTTAAGATAAGATTTATTTATTTACAATTTTTTGCATAACCATTGTACGTACTGTGGGTAAAGTACTGTGGGTAAAGCTAATAAACTAGTGACTGGATATATACATTATGGCTTTCTCATAACTGCTACTGAAATAGCTGCTACCTTCTTTCGCTAGGTGACTTTAACCACCTGGGGTCCACGCTAAGGCAAAATGACATTGAGCCCATGCCAGCAATGTCAGATGTGCGACAAGTCATAACTCTATATGCGATTCTGCCATTAGGTATAACAGTCATGCAGTTCATATTTAATATCAATGGAACAGAAAATATCTGTGGTTTGAAAATAAGATGCGTGTTGTTTGCAGGTTCTCAGGTGGTACATGAGAAGGCTCCTCTGATAAAGTCAATCCTACTGGTAGGGCCCACAGGTGTAGGTAAAAAGACGCTGGTCCATGCAGTCTGCCACGAGACAGGTGCCTGCCTGTTTGATCTGTCTCCCCTGAACACAGCTGGAAAGTACCCAGGCAAGACTGGCCTCGCCATGATGCTTCACATAGTGTTTAAGGTAAATCACTGAACCAGAATCCAGTGCCTTTGTAACGCTTTTAATCACTGCTATAATCCCATTTGCGAAATACCAATGAGATTATTGCAGTGGTTTAAAAACTAGGATCAGACTACATTCAGATTTTTCTTTCATAATTTAAACCCACTAATGTAGGTTAACCAGATTAACCAGAATAAGGAAGTCATTGTATAGAAAAATCCAGCAAAATGTCCTGCAAGCCAGTTAATATGCAATAATTCATAGACTCCAGTGAGTGTAGACGCTGCTGCTGGTGGTGGTGGTGTAAAGTAAGCAGATGACTTTTGGAGACTTGGTTGAGAGGCTTGAAGATTACCCAAATGAAGTGTAGATGGGAGGAAGGAGGGATGTGTAAGTGACAGAACTACAGACTCACAGATTAGAATAAATTTAAAAAACAGAGCACATGGCATGATTGACTTAGAGGATGTATGTGGGCTATCAGCTGACATGTGCTCAGCTGATACAACAACAATAGGAATAGAAAACCCCTTAACATTAATATAATGAAGGTGCAGCTTGCAGAAAGGAACATTTACATCTTGGGTAGCCAGACAGTAAAAGTTCAGCTCCTCCTAATCATTTTCACACAGGTTGCGAGACTGATGCAGCCTTCAGTAATATGGATCGAGGATGCAGAGAAAATGTTTTACAAGAAAGTCCCCAAGGAAGAAAAGGAGGTACTCTTAAACAAAATAAAAGCACAGTGGAATTATAATTTTGTACAAATGTTGTACAGTCAAATTTTCTTTCCTTTTCTTTTTAATGTGTGTAATAGTTGGACCCCAAGCGGCTGAAGAAAGATTTGACAAAGTGTCTCAAGCTGATCAAAGGGGAGGATCGGGTTCTGATAATAGGAACAACCAGAGATCCGCAAAGTGCTGAGATTAAGTCGCTGTGTAAAGTGTTCAGCAAAATCATCCTCATCCCAAGACCTGGCTACGGCTCAAGATACAGTAAAGACAAGACACTGTCAAACAGACTTGAGTTTTTATAAAAATAGATTATGGTATTTTTTATTAAGTTGATGTGAAAAGTGACTGACTCTGTTTGCCTTCAGTCCTGTGGAAGCAACTGATCCAAAAACACGGAGGTGAAATAACCAAGGCCTTGGACCTCAGCGCTCTTGCAAAGATTTCTGATGGCTACACTTCAGGTCACATAGTCCAAGTGATTCGGAGAGTTGTTACCAAACCTCGAGTCATCCACCAGGCAAAAAAACCACTGACTGCTGCTGAATTTGTCGGCCCATTATCCAAGATCAACCCAGTGTTCCATGACGAGGAGGAGGCCCTGAAAGTAAGTTGGGTATCTTCTATAAGAGTAACTTAACAGGCCAAAAAGCAGAATATTGCTGCCATCAATGGCACAAAGTTTTAGATTATTTTTTACTATGACATCAGAATTTCTGCAAACAATATTTCCAGAGGTTAAGTTATTCTTTAGATTTCAACAAGATTGTTATTATCATTTGTTGTCATGTCATTGTTGGCATAAAAATGATGAACAGGTTTTTAATCTGATTTTTTGGACTTTTTTTTTTTAACAGAACTGGTATGCAAAGACCCCCCTGGGAATGAAAAGAATTAAAGCTGCCTCAGGAAAGGAAGATGAAGAACCACCTAAAGGCAAAAATGTGAAGAAGACAGGGAAAAAATAAATCTCTTCTCATTGTTGTAACTTTTACTCTTGCATGTGTGTGGGTTAACCTTCAGTGAGGTTAGCACAAAAACTATAGTACAAGGTCACTGTTTTATCTGTTTTACTGGTGGACAAATTCCTGTGGCTATAGTTGTCAGACTGAATGCTGTTCTGTAATTAGATGTGCCGAGACTGCTCATTCAAGGACATCTAATGTTATTCTACTGTATGGCTGTGGCTTCTTAGCTATAGCACATGGTTATGTGGATAAGGGATGTATCTGACAAAAAAGGTGCACTTTCATTACGGTGTCGCACACAAAGCTTAAGTAAAATTCATTTTAGGTCACCTAGAGTATTATGTTGGGCACCTTTGTAAATAATTAAAGATTAATGGGGATTTCTACATTATATTGCTTTGTTATTACCGTTGTCTGGTGTAGAGAGGCTGGCTCGGAAGAAATGTCAAACACATGGGTGGGGGGTGGGGGGTCCATCATGATCCAGAGGCTTAGGTGGAGGGTTCAGCTGTTTTGTCAAGTTCTAAATTCTCTCAACAGATCTTCGCATTGACTTAGTTCCTTTACCATGACTCTATTTTTAGGGTTTGTGCACTGTTCACGAAGGTCCGCATTTCAATAAATAAAGCTGATCTGTTGGCCGTCTTCACAGTCTTGTGACTGTGAAGATGGAAGATGAAAACTTTATCAACGTAGCAAAATCCTGTCTGTAGTTCTGACTGTAATTTTGTAAAGTCAGTGATGTATTTTATGTTCCCAAACTGACTCGACATTTTACCTCTGAAAGCATTGTAATAAATGAGCTGCTGGAAACCTGTAAATTGACACTGGCTTCTGTGGACCACCATTCTCCTTCTCAGTGATGACAGGTTGTTTTTTGTGCCCCAGCAGGACTCTACGGAGATAATCTCTGCCGATACAGTTTCACTGGACTGGGCTCAGTGGCACATGGAACTGTCTGTCAAATTGAAGTTTGCACAGTGGTGGCTGGCACTGACTGTTCTTTTTTGATGAGGGATTCCCACTAATTTAAACTGTGTAAAAAAAAAAACACGTGGAAACAATATGGCAAGCTTTTGACCATTTCTGTGAAATGTTTCCTATATTTGGTTCTTTGGGGCATAGTGAGCTTTTGAGAGAGGGTACACACCACCTTCTGCCTAGTCTGGTCAGAAAACAATGTCAGTTGTAGATGAGGTGTTGTGCAGGAGACAATTTGCGTATTTGTGTGTGTTTGAGAAGCCCATTCATAAAGGTTGATAGGTCTGACCACAGTAGTTATGACCAACAGAAATGTAAACTTGTTTATAGCTGCATCTTTCATAACCTTTCAGGACTGTTAGTGGAGATCCATGGACTTCAATGTCTCTGTTTCTAACAGGTTTACATGTGGGTCAGCCTTGTATATAGCAGTTGTTTAAATATCATTTTGGGCTCGGTGTGAAAAACAAACAAAACAAAAATACTGCAGGCCTACTTTCTTATGATAAAGGTAGCTTCAAATTAAGGTGAATCTACTTTTTACTGCCGTATTTTTAAGCTTGTCAATCTGTCATTGATGCACAGTGGAAAACCATCAGAGATTCTAAGCCCGTTGTATACATTTTGATTGTTTCTGATGGTCCTACTGATGTTGAACATGTGTTGCCTCGCACCATTAAAGCCAAAGCTATCTTTACCCTCATAATAACAGAAGGCTATTTTGGAGGTTAGTGTGTGGGGAGAGATATGTCAGCTGTTCAGCACTATGCTCCATAACAGCAAGGAGGGGAAAAAAGAGAAAGCACTATAGTCTGTCAACTTTGGGAACTGGGATGCACAAGGAAGCATGGACACGGCCTTTGGTGGATTAAACACCTCTTTTTAATCTGAAAGGCTCTGCGAGAAACAAAAAGAAGACTCCAACTGATCTGTCGCCATGGTGGACATTATATCTGGCTATTTTTTTATTGGATAAAGGAGTTTTGCTTTTTTGTAACATATGCAGGGATGTATTGTTTCTAGAGAACATCTGCTAAATTTGAGAGTTGGTGCATCATTACAGGTGAGCTTAATGTGTATATGAATTCAATCATTTTTTGTTTTTGGGCTTCAATAGAGTTCAATAAAATCACTGTTGAATAGGGTGCAACTGAAAAAAATATTAACGGTTGAATTATATTGCAGAGTTGGATTAAGAGATTTCAAAGCTTGTGGCTACCCTTCTTTACTGCACTGTTCTGCAAAGGATTTTCAAGTTTTATTTCTATGCTGTTTGTTTATTTTGCACAATAGATTTTAATGAGCTTGTCATAACATAGTAGACTTCTATAGGTAATATAATAGTTTCTAAAGACAATACCATTAATGACGCATCTTAAAATACCATTTTAACTTGCAAGCAATGTCATGGAGCAGACTGGCCCGCGCAGTACTTGTGGGAGGAGCGAGCAACTAAGTGTTTCATGAGCTCAAATATCACATCAATAGGTGATTAGCAGATCTCATTTGGCCTCTTGTTGGCTTTTTAAAGATTTCCCTTCCTCTGATTTCAGCGCTTGCAGCCTTATGGAGGTGGGATCACAGCTGAGTCTATATTTGTGGTGTTGAACTCAGCCAAGTGAGGTGACCGAGATTACTCTGCTCTTCATTACTGACTGGCGTGCCATCACAAGGATCAACCATATGATAGACGGATGCCATGTGTAACCATTTTGATATGGTTGCCATTTTTGGAAGTGGTGGTTTCTCTTATTAATAGCCTGAAAGGAATTTGGTTTGTTTTTGCAATTTAAGCATGTGCACTTCAACCGATCATTTACAAAACAATATCTGCAATGTCCATACCGGTGAACTGTTAGAATGAGCTGAATGAATTAGTTGAAGAACTGAATTTTTCTTATAATCATGTTTAGACAACATATCCTTTTAGCATCACCTCTGATGCATTTATATGACACTGTATTTGCAGTCTGCCAGCTGTGATAGAAAGAAAACGTTCTCCAATCACCCTGAGTCAAGAGCAGGAGACATGGGAGACAATAAGGCTGGAGGAATAGTAGCAGCTGCAAGTATGTCTATATAATGTCTTATTATGAGTCAAAGGCTTTTAGATCTCTAAAGCTATGTGTGATTTTGTTTGCCAGAGAACCGTCTGCAGGTGGTGAAGGGCTTGGAGGATGTAGAGGTGTCTGAGTGTGAGAGCTGCTCCTTTGAGGTTACTCTTAACCTAGCCTACATAGAGGGCGTGTGGACAAGGGATGGGATGCAGCTTAAATCTAAACCCAACTGTCGCATCAGCACACATGGGAAGAAACACTCCCTCATACTGAACAGGGTGGCTTTGGGAGATGCCGGTTTGTTTTCCTTTCAAGCCAATGGCATTCAGACCTCAGGCCGACTCACTGTCAGAGGTAATGTAATACAGCAGACTGAGCTACTCGTGTGGTTAAAAGTTAAAGGTTAATGTTATTATGGCCCAGACCATCACTGTGTTAGATCCCAAATTCAGTTCAGTGACAGACTTTCTCAAGGGCTTGAATATATGATGAAAATATGACAGCACTACAGTTTAATGATGTTCTACTTCAACCTAAAACACTTACTGGAGGAAAACATGTTTTTCAAGATAGTTTAATTTGCGCAGTAACGTGCATGCTGTAGTTGAAATGTCCAACAAATGTGGATATTTAGTGTTGTCTTCCATGCAATGTTTCTTTTTTTCCAGTAAAACTAATCAGTGTTGAGAACTCAATCAAGACAACAAAGCTATTGAATTAACCAGAAGTTCATGCCAATTTGCAAATCATACAGTCATAGTAAAAAATTCAGCACACCGCCTTTAATTTTTCTCAAGTAGAAAATGACATGGTGCAAATGTGTCACATTTTGTAATTCATCTCAGATCATATTTACCTAATATTTTGGTAACAAAAGGCTCTCTTTGGCTACTTTTACTAAGTTTCGAGTCATAGTTTGGATATTTCCTGCCAGCTAGGGACATATACATTGTGAAGGAGCTGGAAGATGTTGATACGATCGAGCGTCAACCTGTAAACTTTTTATGTGAGGTCAACCAGGAGGATGTGGATGGTCGGTGGTACAGAGATGACTGCCGGATCCGTCCTGGGGACAGCATCAAGATCAGGCACCAAGGTAAGAGATTTATCTTAGCAGTAGTGTTTCATTTTTTGGTAGCTAAGCCTTGTAATTGCTTGAATGGATGATCTTCAGTCATTTAGAAGCAGTGATTTTTGGTTTACTCGCCTTTCTTACCTGTATATGGACCATAAGGGCAATTCAGAAAATTAACTGAGGAAAAGAATGTAAACATAATAAAATTCTGGGTTTAATCTGATTTCAGGTAAAACTCATACTCTAGTCTTCAAGTCAGTCAGACCAGAACATGCAGGAGAGATCAAATTCACTGCAGAGCGTGTCTCCTCTTATGCAACTCTCATGGTACAAGGTGAGCCACGAGAGTCACGCCTCATACTTGACATGAAAGGAATTCTGATGAACGCACTCCTGTGTAGAGTCAATAGTATTGAATGTTTAAGAAATAGTTGTACTAGACAATAAAGAATTAACATATGGCGTGTGACAATCTGGCCACTTAAGGTGTGAATTCTGTTTTCCCATTCTTTAGAGCTTCCAGTCCAAATAGTGCGCCCTCTGAGAGTAAAGATAGCTATGTATCGCCACAGAGGTCTGCTGGAGTGCCAGGTGTCACGGCCTAATGCTGAAGTCAGGTGGTACAAAAACAGGAAGGAGCTACTTCCCAGCAAGAAGTATCAGCTAATTAGCCAAGATATCTACAGGCAGCTTGCCATTGACAATATCTGCTCCTCAGATGAAGACACCTATACGTGTGATGCAAGCGATGATAAAACATCTTGTCAGCTTCTGGTAGAGGGTGAGATCATCACACTTATAAAGTCACTCTGTGATGAGTGACATTTTGTTTTAAGTCAGTAGTTGTACAGTTGAGGTAATGTGTATTATGCTGTACGTGCAGAGCAGGCTATTGCCATAGTCCGGGGGATGAAATCAGTGGAGGTGATGGAGCCAGAGCCTGCACTATTCCAGGTAGAGACCAACTTGAAATCAGGGAGGCCACCAAAGTGGACACTGAATGGTGAGGTTCTGGAGCCATGCGCGGCAGTGAACATTGACAGGGAGGGCACCCTCCACAGCCTGTGCTTCACCTCCACACAGAGCTCCATGTCAGGCCCTGTGCTCTTTGTCGCTGGCAAGAGTCGTTCCACTGCTCAACTTATGGTAAAAGGTGAATCTCCCACACTTCCTATAACTATATAATGGGACAGCTATGTAATTGTGGTCTTAAGATGATAAATGGATGTTTTGAAGTGAATATTGGAAAGCCTGTGCTAAACAAGTACAGTAACAAATAAAGGTTTTTGATGTCTCTTAATATTGCCTGTATATCTCT
>VUQK01043052.1:51942-64769 GCA_015106715.1 Bujurquina vittata
AAAGGAGATAAAAACAAAAAAAATAAAAACCTATGTTTTAGTGCCATGTTTTTAAATAAAGGTAAAATAATGTTTTTTTTTTTTTTTTTTTAAAGATGTAGCCATGAATGAAGAGTTTGACATATACTGTTTTATACATGCAAACAAAAAGTTTTATGCTGTAGAATAAATTGTCTTAAGTTGTTGATTGTGGTTGTATTAAGCCATGCGCATTTTCTCATACAGAGAAGCCAGTGCACATCTTCAGGGATCTGCTGAATGTCAAGGGCGTGCCTGGTGAGGATGCAGAGCTGAGTTGTGAAATCACCAAACCAGAGGTCACCATTCGCTGGCTGAAAAATGGGCGTCTGATCAAGGAGAGCCCAAAGTATCAGATGAGTGTGGAGAAACATCTGGCACGATTGGTGATCAAAAATACCACTATCCGAGACTCTGGGGAGTACTGCTGTGAGGCTGATGGCGTAGCCTCCCGTGCCAAGCTTGAGATTAGAGGTAGCTTTTATATATTTAAAAAAAGGTAGCAACCATTCATTAAAGCTAGAAAGTTATATACAGTAAGTTGTATATTTTGATTTTTATGGGTTTCATCACTTGATCGTACGAGGGCTTTTTCTAAACTCTCTATTAATTTCAGATTTACAGCACACATTTGCCAGAGAGTTGAAAGACACTCGAGCAGAAGAGAAGGGAAAGGTGACACTCGAGTGTGAGACCAGGCAGCCAGCCAAGCGTATGACCTGGCTGAAGGGCTTGATTGAGCTGCGCTCTGGAAGGAAGTATGTCATCAGGCAGAAGGGTGTGGTGTTATCCCTAACCATCACCTCACTGGAGAAATCGGACACAGATATTTATATATGTGACGTTGGCACCATGCAAAGCCGGGCACAGCTGACTGTGCAGGGTGAGATTATTTAAATGAAACTGTGGCACATCACACATCAGGCAGTGATGCAAATACTGAACAGTTAACACAGAGTATCGTCAAACTGATATTGGTTATAAATACCAATATGGTGAATACTATAATGCATGATGCTAAATTTAATATAATCATATATTTACAGTATATTATAAAGTTTGTTAGAGTTTTGTCTTTGCCATCTCTCAGGTCAAAAGGTGTTGATTCTGGATGAATTAGAAGATGTTGAGTGTCTCGAGGGTGAAACTGTCACATTCAGGTGTCAAATTTCTCCCAGTGACTACACTGGGGCCAAGTGGTATCTGGATGAGACTTTGCTTTATACCAATGAACTCAATGAGATCCAGGTGCTTTCAGGAGGCTTCCACAGCCTAACATTCAAACAGCTCGCCCGTAAAGACACTGGCACTATTTCGTTTGCAGCAGGGGACAAAAGATCCTACGCCTCACTGCTAGTTCGAGGTAAAGCTCTGATTTTTTTTCCTGTGGGGTATTAGTGTGTATTTTCTTGTCACACTTCATATGCATTATGTTTCATCGTTTCATAACACCAGAAAGGCGTCCCACCATTTGCAAAGCACTGGAGGACTGTGAGGCCATTGAAGGAGGTGGTTTGATTTTATCCTGTGTGACCTCCAAACCATGCCACATCCTGTGGTACAAAGATGGCTGTTTAATGTGGAACTCCTCAAGATACTTTACTAGTCGTTTGGGGTGTGAAGCTCGGCTGACCATTCGAGAAGTTTGCAAAACAGATGCTGGAGTGTATGAGTGCAGTGCAGGCTCCGTTACAACTCGGGCCGCTGTCACTGTCAAAGGTAGGAATAGGAATTTATTTGCCATGTGCTCGCAATGCATTGAACGTTTCTGGTAGACTGTTTATGATTATACAGGAAAAAAATATAATGATTAAAAGTTTCCCCTCCTCACTGTAATTTTTTTAGCCATCCCAGCAGAGTTCATCCAGCATTTGAAGCGTGTGGAGGCCAAAGAAGGAGAAACTGTTACCCTGACCTGTGAATACTCCCTGCCTGGGGTCCAGGTCCACTGGAAGAAAGGTTTTGAGAGCATCAGGCCAGGAGAGAAGTATGTGATGAAACAGAGGAAAACGATCAACTCGCTGACCATCAGAGCCCTGAAACCTGAAGACTCTGGACAGTATACATGCCAGTGCAGAGACCACCACACGACAGCAAGTCTGCAAGTACACGGTATAACTCTTTTCATGACTCTGTTCATTTGCCTTACACATTTTTGCCTAATGCTTTTTGTAGTATAGTAAGCTCATGCAAGTATGAATGGACGACTGAAGGTTCTTTTTTCATATAAGCTCACTTGAAGAAACTCAGCCTACATGAATACTGTGCACTGATATATCACCGTGAACCACAAATGGAACTGATTTAAACTATCAAACAAAGCATTAATCCCATTTGCATTTATATATTTACTCCTTTTTCCCAGCTATTCCCATTACATTCATACAACAGCTCAAGAACATGCAAGCAGAAGAGGGCAGCAGTGTCATATTGCGCTGTGAAATTTCCAAACCTGGAATACCAGTAGAATGGAGGAAAGAGGATGAAGTGCTGAAGAATAGCGTGAAGTTCCAGATAAGGAAAAGGGAGACCACACTGGAGCTCCTGATATGGAAACCTGTGCCCGAGGACAGCGGGGTCTACAGCTGTGTGTGTGCTGATCAGATGACATCTGCCACTGTCAAGATCACTGGTATGAGTTTATTAACCAATTAGCTGAAAGGTTGAAATGAATAATTAATTATGAGGTTTAAAAAAAAAGTCTAAGCATTATTATTTATCTGGTCTTACTGGATTTCTCAGCTCTCCCAGTCACCTTCAAGCAGAAGCTGAGGAACGTGCTGATAGAGGAGGGCAACACTGCAGCATTACGTTGTGAACTGTCCAAACCTGGTCACACTGTGGAGTGGAGGAAAGGAGGGAATGAACTCATTCGAAACGGAGAGAAATATCATATACGACAGAGAGACACGCTTCTTGAACTGAGGATCTTTGACGTGACACTTGAGGACAGCAATATTTACACATGCATCTGTGAAAACATAGAGACCACGGCTACGCTAACTGTTAATGGTAAAGTGACTTATTCAAGGTGCTGTATATATTCTAGTGGTTTTGTTTTTATCTGGCAGGGAAGAGGAGTCATTTGAATAATAATTTTTTTTAAAAAGATATAGGTTAGCCTTAGATTAATTACATCAGGGTTACATGCAATATTTGCATTATTTCACAGAAGACTTATCAAAGAAGGGCCTGACGCTGTGTGTGTTGTATTTTTGTTTTCACTGGCTTTTCTTATTTAGTTTGGGCTCATTGACTTACTTTGCCTTTTAGCTCTTCCCATCACCTTCAAACAAAAACTGAAAAATGTTCAAATCGAGGAAGGACACAACATCACACTATATTGTGAGATCTCTAAACCTGGTGTCCCAGTGGAATGGAGGCTTGGAGGAGATCTGCTTGAGCATGGAGAGAAGTACCAGCTTAAACAAAGAGACTCAGTCCTGGAGTTGACCATCAGAGATGCGATACCAGAAGACAGCGGTGTCTACACATGTGTGTGTAGAGAGCAGAGGACAAAGGCCACTGTTAAAGTTATTGGTATGGTTATTCGCCTATGTCTTTATTACATTTTAGAATTGGAAGCATATATTTAGCAAGTATACAGTTGTTTGAAAAATAATGTTTTCTATCAAATACTGCACATCCCATTTTTCAATAGCTTGTAGAACCATCTTTAGGAGCAATAACTTGTAATAATAATTTAATAATAATCAGTCTCTCATCATTCTGGATGAACTTTGGCCCACTCTTCTTTACAGTGTTGCTTAATTTCAGTTCACTAAGCTGGGCATTCATTTATGCGCAGATCTCTTAAGGTCCCACAATATCATTTGAATTGGGCCGACGTCTGGACTTTGACCGAGTCATTGCAGAATTCTTTGTAGATATGAAGGTGTGATTTAGCTGTCGGCCAGATGGCCTCACATTTGACTCTAGAGTACTTTGGTCCACAGAGGAGTTCATGGTCAACTCAATCACTGCAAGGTATCCAGGTCATGTGGCTGTAAAACAAGCCAAAATCATCATCCCTCCACCACCATGCTTGACAGTTGGTATGAGGTGTTTGTGTTGATATGCTGCGTTTGGTTTTTGCAAACATGGTGCTGTGCATTATGGACAAACATCTCCAATTTGGTCTCATCTGTCCAAAGGACATTGTTCCAGCAGGCTTTCTTCCAGCAATCCTTCCAAGCAATCTATACATGTTCAGTCTTTTTCCAATGGTACTCTCATGAACTTTAACATTTAACTTTGTGCTGGGGTCTCCACACCTGGGAAGATTGTTAACAGACAATACTCCAGACCATCAAACTTCCAAAGTTTCTGCTTTTATAGAGGTGGTCACACTGATGATCAGTTACTCAAGTGTATCACCTGGATGCTGCTTACCTTCTTAATTCCTATGGAAGCAGTTATGGTTTACTTTGTTTTTCAATGAACTGCAAAGAGTCTACGTGACTGTATATTTACCTATAAATCATATTTTTTCTCTTTCTTGCCTTTGTTTTGTCTTGCAAATATATAAAAGTATCTGTGTTTGTTTCAACAGCGGTACCCGCAACATTTAAAGTGAGTCTTAAGAGTCAGGCGGCTGAAGAGGGGAACAGTATAACATTACAATGTGAGCTGTCAAAGAAGGGAGTCCCGCTTCAGTGGGAGAAACAAGGTCAGCTGCTCTCTGAGGAGGTATCTCGGGGAAAGTATCAGATGAAGCTCGAAGGAAAGAGAGCTAAATTGACCATTTTCAACATTCAACCAGAAGATGCAGGAAAATACAGCTGCATCACAGGAAATGAGAAAACAAGTGCTGAAGTCAAAGTGAAACGTGAGTTTAAATCAGTCTGTGCCTCTATTGCCTTTGTACTACATAATAGGCAAACATAATGATTGCATAGTTACAAACTTTGATAATAGTCTCCAATAGTATCCAAAAAACTATTATGAGCTATTATCACACAGATGTGACTAAGCAGTACATGCCACTAACCCTAACCCATCAGATTTGAGACAAATGTGCAAAACAAAAGCAAAAAAATAAAAAACCCAAAACAAACAAAATTGTTTTTAATAATTCAAAAAATGTCAAGTGAGTAGGTATAAATAGCATTTTGCAAATCAGTGTAATCACAAAAAACCCCTGTGTTTTGGCAGCACTTCCTGTTACGTTTAAACGGGAGATCCAGCGCCTGGTGGTAAAGGAAGGGGACAGTGGAGTTTTCTGCTGTGAGCTCTCCAAACCCGGAGCTCCAGTGAACTGGAGAAAAGGCAGAGTCATTCTGAAACCTGGAGAGAAATATGAAATGAAAGAGGAGGGACGGCTCACTAAACTGATCATACACAATGTGGAGGAGAGCGATGGTGGAAAATACACCTGCAAGACCAAAGACAGCCAATCAACTGCTGAGCTCACAGTCATAGGTGAGACTATGACTATTCACAATGTCTGATTATATTCTGATTTATTTACTTGGATTTGTAAAACATTGTTCTTCCTTTTGAAAATTTTTATGTTATGTATTTAACAGAATTACCCAAGCGCAGACATCAAAGAGGTCAGCTTCAAAATAGTGAAAGTAGACCCAGTCATCATAAGCTCTGTGTGAACTCCATTATGTAGTTTGGCCAAACATTCATGGCATTTTCCATATCTTGTCACCCAATTTGTCATCCTGTATATGGCCTAATGTCACAATAAATGCGTGTACTCTACATTACTTCTCAAGTCCTGGGTGAAAAGATGCAGTAAAATGTTTTTGGAGAGAACTGCATCATTTGGGTGTTCAAGCCAAGGCTTTCTTTAGCTGAATCGAAGCCATAGCATGAGTAGCAGTCCATCGTTTTCCACATCAAGGCCCATCATATGTCCAACTAATTGTTGAACATGTGATGTCACTCACTGTGAATAGTACTCATCACCTGAAATATAATGGATTATTATTGAATCCATTATAGTGCATAGTGAATACCCACATTATTCACTGCTACCGTGGTTCCTCTGTAGCAGCTGTGTAGCAGAGTGGATCCCCTGGATAATGTATTTGAATGTCTTTCTCCATCTCTATAAACTAAACAACCATCTTATGATTTATATATTTTAGTTGTATCCTCAATCTTACCTGTAATAATGAATTGTTTACATTTTTAAGGTTATATTTTTTTAAGATCATATCTCTTAAGTACTGGTGAATTACATGAGATGTTTGCTTTGGTTTTTCAGAGTTACCACCGAGTTTCAAGATACCTCTAACTAACCGAGAGGTAACGGAGGGTAACAGTGTGGTTTTGCGCTGTGAGCTCAACAAACCTGCAGCCTCAGTGGAGTGGAGGAGAGGAGGAGAGCCCCTAAAGAATGGAGACAAGTACCAGATGAGGAAGAAGGACCTGCAGGTGGAGATGAAGATTGCAGACCTGTGTTTGGAGGACACTGGAGATTATATTTGTGTATGTGGAGAACAGAGGACAACAGCTGAGATCAAAGTAAATGGTGAGTACTGCTTTCATCATAGCAGTACTGCATTTTGTTTTTTAAGTCCTTTTTAGCATCCGGAATGCACAGTGTCATAAAATAAAATTTACTGATGAAGATGCTGACTTTGTAAGTAAGGAAATATATTGATATGCAAGTGAAACAAAATGTATGTAGTATGGAATTATTGTTAGTTTAAGCTCATTTTTTTCTCTCTCAAGTTTATTTTTATCACTCTTTTCTTCATAATGTTTGGACCTATTTTATACATCATGTCCTTAACCAAATGTCACGGTAGCGCCATCAGACATCATTCCAAAGAAGCTGTCAGTGCTGTGGAAACAAATTGTGAAGTAAATTTGTTTAACTTTAGTCATGTGAAGTAAATAAATATTTGTGATCAAAACTGTTTTCAATATTCAAGCTGGGTTTTTTTGCTCTTTTTTTTAGAGCGACCCATCAAATTTCTTCAAGATCTCAAGAATATTCAGGTGCAGGAGGGCAATGTTGTTACACTATGCTGTGAGCTCTCCCAGCCTGGAGTCCCTGTGCAGTGGACAAAGGGAGACACTGTGTTGACCAATGGAGACAAATACCAGATAAAGCAGAGTGGCTGCATCCAAGAGCTCCACATCAGGAAAAGCCTCCCTGAGGACAGCGGCACATACAGTTGCATTTGTGATGATATAAAATCCACGGCAACAATCATCATTACTGGTAAGATGCATTGTGCAATATGTAAAGAGGACAAATCATTGAGCTTTGATAATTGTCAGATTATTTAGTATTTTTGTAATAATTCTGGCTATTGCTTCTTAGCAATACCAGTGACCTTCAAGCAGAAATTGAAGAACCAGGAAGCTGTGGAGGAGGGCTGCGTGACATTACGCTGCGAGCTTTCAAAAGCTGGAGTTGCAGTGGAGTGGAGGAAAGATGCTCAACTAGTGAAAGAGGGAGAAAAATTTCAAATAAAGCAAGAAGGCCGGGTGGCTGAGATGCTAATCAGAAACTTAAGTCTCACAGACACTGGGGAGTACAGCTGTTCTGTTGGGACTGCTGTGACATCAGCTGAAATCCAAGTAAGAGGTATGCTGCACCACAGCTATTACACAGATATGAACTGTTAAGCTGGGAATTTTGTTAAACACCACAGTGAGAAAGACCCAGTACTTCCTACTAGCCATGGCAGAATTACAATTTCAGATTTTGCTCACTTTTTTCTTTTTTTTCAGCACTTCCTGTTACATTCAAGAAGGAGGTTGAGAATTTGGAGGTGAAGGAAGGGGACAGTGGAGTTTTCTGCTGTGAGCTCTCTAAACCTGGAGCTCCGGTGGACTGGAGGAAAGGCAGAGTCATCCTGAAGCCTGGATACAAATATGAGCTGAAACAGGAGGGATGTCTGGCTAAGCTAATCATCAATAACGTGGAAGAGAGTGATGCTGGCAAATACACCTGCAAGACCAAAGACAGCCAATCCACTGCAGAGCTCACAGTCAAAGGTAAAACATGAACGTCACACTGATAGCATGCTTTGAGAATATTGTTTTTCTTGTGCTTTTTTTTCAAAGCCAGATCCTGTTCAATTTATGTGAAGCTGAAATAAATAACTCTAATAAAAATTAAGTGAAATAACAAAATAACATAGCTACTCTTTGGCCCCTCTTCTCGCAGCACCGCCTGTCACATTCAAGACTAAGTTAAGAAACCAGCAGGTCGAGGAGGAGAATAGTGTGATGCTGAGCTGCGAGCTGTCTAAGCCTGGCCTTGCTGTGGAGTGGCGGAAAGGAGAAGAGCTGCTGAGGAATAATTTCAAGTATCAGATTAAAAATCGAAACAGCGTCATGGAGCTGACTATCAAAAATGCACAGCTGGAGGACAGTGGACTCTACAGCTGTTTCTATGGAGATGTCAAGACCACTGCCAATGTCACAATTACGCGTAAGAGAAGACTGTAAATGTGAAAATGTTAGGTGCATTTACATTTCTAAACTGTACAGGCAATTGAGTGCAGTAAGGCAGTACAATCCTGCCTTATGTGTTGTTGCTTAGTTCATATATTCTTTCATTATTGTTGGACCTAAACTTTGATTTTCTACCCCACATCCACAGCTATACCTCTTACTTTTAAAATGGGTTTGAAGAACCAGGAGGCCCCTGAAGGAGGCAATGTGTCCCTGCGCTGTGAGCTATCCAGGGCTGGGGTGCCTGTGCAGTGGTGGAAGGGGGAGGACCAGCTTTATCATGGAGGACGATATCAGATGACGCTAAAGGGTAGGATTGCTGAGATGACCATCAGAAACATCCAGCCAGAGGATGTTGGCGAGTACAGCTGCGTGTTTGGGGAGCAGAAGACGACAGCTGAAGTGAATGTGAGAGGTATTAGAAATTCTCCGTTTGAACATTTCAATTCTTATTCTTCCTCTGTGATAAGAATTGAATGGAGCCCTGATCAGATCTGATTCATGTAACCGCACCTTAAATGTGATTGTGGATACCACAGCTCATATGAACCCATTCATCCATCCATTTTCTTAGTCTTTCCGAGCCGTCATAGGGTTAGAGGTGGGGTACACCCTGGACAGGTTGCCAGTCCATCACAGAGCTCATATATACCCAGTTTTACATAATAACTCTGTTCCACATGTGTTTACTGAACAAATGTGCAGGCATACCGCAAACACCCAACCAACCCTAACCCTTGTGTCCCCTGAGGAATTAATCTGTACATTGTTTCCTCAGTAATTAGGTCATCACAATATTTCTGTGATAATCACTTAATTGTTAAATTAGGTGTGAAGTCATCTTAATAGCGCCTTTCTTTTTTAACCAGCGGCCGCATCAGTGTTCTTTGAAAAGGAGCTAGAGAGACAAACTGTGATGGAAGGGAAATCTGTGCTGTTCTCCTGTGAAGTCTCCAGTCCTAATGTGCCGGTCACATGGAAGAAGGACAACACTGTGGTAGAAGAAGGACGTTATATTGTAAAAAAGAAAGGTCCCACACACACTCTGGAGATCAAGAAATTGCAGCTGGAAGATGCTGGGGAGTACTCCTGTATTACCAGGGGCAAAAAGACCACTGCCAAGCTGACTGTGAGGGGTAGGTGTATACAGCAGTCTAATGTCATTATTTAATGATATATTGGGCTAATTTATTTACATGACAAGAAATGCCAAGCTGGTCTTTCTCAGTTGAGTTAATGTAAAAGTATCAAATTCCCTTTTCTAAAAAGATAGCTGTATCTAGCTCCTTCTTCCTCCACAGAGCGCGTTCGGATTGTTACAGAGCTGCGAGACAAAACGGTGACAGCAGGAGAGGACGCAGTGTTTGTGTGCGAGCTGAGCCATGCAGACGTGAGTGAGGGCGTCTGGTGGCTTGGGAATAGCCCCCTGCAGAAGAATGAGATGAACCAGATGACATGTCACGGCCGCCAGCATCGACTGGTCCTCACCATGACAACACCTGAGGAGACAGGCACCGTGGCTTTTGTGGTCGGGGAGGAGAGGACCTCTGCAAGCCTGCTGGTTGTTCCTAAGCCTAAAGGTGAGCAGAAAAATATAATAGAGAAAGTGTATTTTAAAAAAAATGTTTAAAAGCTATGTATACCCTGATAATCAGTGAGATTTGATGTCTAGTTTTATTTGAGGAGAAGCCCAAAGACACAGTGGTCATGGAGGGTGAGACGGCTACTTTGAGTTGCAGAACTTCAGACTTCACCACCTTGGTTACCTGGAAACGCAACCACATTCCCCTCCGAAATGATGACAAATACAAAATGCGCAAGGAGGGAAAAGTCAACCTGCTGCTCATCCACGATGTGGACCCCCTGGATACTGGTGTATACTCCTGCGATACAGGCGATATGCAGAGCAGTGCCAAACTTACTGTCACTGGTAATTCAGGGCATTGAGTTTTACCATCTAATGACCAAGATGTAGATATACAGTGAAGAGTATTTCTCATACTGAATAGCACCATTTCTGTCCTTTCTCTTGCATTTTCCCCAGAGCTTCCTCCATTCTTCCAGGAGGAGCTGCAGAGTGTGGAAGCTGAAGAAGGAGGTTCAGCCACACTGTATTGTGAGCTGTCCAAACTTGGAGTACCAGTTCAGTGGAAGAAAAACAGCCTGCCCCTAAGAGCTAGCAGGAAGCATGAGATGCGACAGGATGGCTGCTTCCTCCAGCTTCACATCAAGGAGCTCAAACTTGAAGACAGTGGCAGCTACTCATGCCAAGCAGGGAGTGCAGAAACAACTGCGACTGTGTCCGTGAAAGGTGCGTAAAGTTAGATACAAATATCCAAATACAGCAAGCGGCACCAGATAGTGTCCTGTTTTCTGAATCCACTTTAATATGCAAATATAATCGTAATCATTATGCTCAACAGAGCTTTTGTGTCTTTGTGTCTTTTTGTGTTTGTATTTAAATCACAATAGCAGATGATATATGATATTATTTTTTTCATCCCTTCAACCCTTTTCCCAGAGCCTCCTCCATTCTTCAAAAAAGAATTAAGAAGTGTGGATGCTGACGAGGGAGGTGTGGCCTCCTTGTACTGTGAGTTGTCAAGACTTGGGGTGTCAGTGCAGTGGAAAAAGAACAGACTTCCTCTGAGAGCCAACAGGAAGTATGAGATGAAACAAGATGGTTGTATCGTCCAGCTCCACATCAAAGACCTGAAGCCTGAAGATAGTGGTAACTACACGTGTCATGTGGGAAGTGCAGAAACCAGTGCAAATGTGTCAGTGAAAGGTATGCTCAATTGTACATTTGCAAGGTATATTTAACAGCATCATCAATATCTGATTAGAAAATAATTACTAATATTTGAATGCTTTCTTATGACAATATAAACAATACAATTAGTTATAATATGGAGCAAACATCACTTTTTTTCTGCTATGGCTTGTTAATGCCTAAAACATCACTGCAGTAACACTGGAACCGTTTTTTTCACTACTTTGAATCCCTCTTATCTTTTGCAGAGCTTGCGCCATTTTTCCAAAAAGAACTGCAGAATGTAAAGACAGAGGAGGGAGGTACGGCCTCACTGTGCTGTGAGCTATCCAAGCCTGGAAGATCAGTGCAGTGGAAAAAAAACAAGCTGCCCTTGAGAGCTAGCAAAAAGTATGAGATGGAGCAGGATGGCTGCCTCCTCCAGCTCCACATCAAAGAGCTCAAACCCGAGGACAGCGGCAGCTACACATGTCATGCAGGAAGTGCAGAGACCACTGCGACTGTGTTAGTGAAAGGTATGTGATTGTGGTAAACTACAGGGTAAAATTTAGTGTGCACAAGGTCTTACTCATGGAAAACTACTGTAAAAATCACTTCATGTAAATCATGTACCTATGGAACAAGCATTACTCATTTATCAAATACACAATACTTGGTACATTACCTCAGTGGTGCCTTTAAATGTTACTCTTTGAACTTTTTTTTTCTTTTGGTTTGCCAGAGCTTCCACCCTTTTTCACAGAAGAATTACAAAGTACAGAGGCTGAGGAAGGAGGTGCAGTCTCACTGTGCGGTGAGCTGTCCAAGCCTGGCATGTCAGTGCAGTGGAAGAAGAACAAACTGCCTCTCAGAGCCAGCAGGAAGTATGAGATGAAGCAGGACGGCTGCTTAGTCCAGCTCAATATTAAAGAACTCAAACTTGAGGACAGTGGCAGGTATACGTGTCAAGCAGGAAGTGCCGAGACCACTGCAACTGTAACAGTGAAAGGTTTGTCATTATGGTAAACTACATGGTAAATTTTAGTGTTTACAAACTTTTAATAATGGAGTTTGTGAACTCTCTGTGGAGCAAGTGTTACATTTTTTTAGTCTATAATGTTTTCTTTAAATGTACTTCCTAAACGTACTTGTGATCATCTATACTTGGTCAAAACAGGTGGAGTAACATTACTCATCTTTGTCTGTCAAACATACTTTGTATATCTTATTTAGTCTTACCTGGTGCCTTCGAATGTTACTCCTTAAACCTTTTGTGTTTGAAAAAAAAGAAGTAACGTTTTAGCGTATTTCCCTGTATATTATGAACTTAAAATTCTTTCTTCCCTATTTTCCCAGAACTCCCTCCTTTCTTCAAGAAAGAATTAAAAAATACAGAAACCGAGGAGGGCGGTAGAGTAACCCTGGACTGTGAATTGTCCAAACCTGGTGTCTCAGTGCAGTGGAAGAAGAACAAAATACCATTAAGAGCCAACAGGAAGTACGAGATGAAGCAGGATGGCTGCCTCCTCCAGCTCCACATCAAAGAGCTCAAACCCGAGGACAGCGGCAGCTACACATGTCATGCAGGAAGTGCAGAGACCACTGCGACTGTGTTAGTGAAAGGTAT
>VUQK01043053.1:0-22103 GCA_015106715.1 Bujurquina vittata
TAAAATCCAGGAGGCTTCTACTGTCATGCGTGTTGGAATACAGTGGACCTAGAAGAGCCTGCGTGCCCAGAAGCGGCCAGAGGTGGTGAAACCTGCCGCTACACTCTGAATGTGCCCCGACTTCAGTGCTGGAGAGAATCGACAGGCCAGCTCCAGACCAGGTGGTTCAAACCTGGTCACCAAATCAGGTTTTGATGGAACAATTAGATCAGCCTTACACCACCAAGCTACAACCAACCTCACTGAAGATCTGCCACGGAGGTCTGACCAAACCTGAACTAGGGTGAGGTCACTTCTGATTGGTTGGTAGATCTGGGTTAAAGCTATCTGTGCATATATCTGTATTCCTGCCACCATTTGGTTTGAACCATCATCGACACAAAATATTGAAACACAGCTGTGAACACCTGGCCTGACCAGAACCTGAACTGCTGCCAGCCTGGGCGGCGCTTCACAGTGAAGCCTCCAAAGATCACACACAGAGTGGTTAACATGTAAAATATTTTATTTTCTGTAAATGATTCTAAATCAGATTCACCATATTTCCCCAAAAACAGAAACATCATCATCATCATCATCGTCACACGTTTACGTCCAATAATAATAAAAAAAAAGACAAGGCTTCATGCCGTCTATCTGTACACATCAGCAGAGTCCTCTATGTACATGGCAGCAGGACACTCAGACGCCTGCAGCCCGCGCGCTGGGTGAAAAAACACAAAGGAAGTGAAGGCCGCAGTGACACCTGCCCGACTCGCTTCAGTTTGTCCAATCAGGACGCTGCGCCATGGCGGCAACACAAACTCAAAGCGCTGCAGCGGAGGAGCACGCCCATCAGCAGGTGGCGGAGGTGAGGATGAGGATGGTGGAGGGCTTCTTAAACTCTGTGTGTGATTCTCTCATTTATGGTACAGATATTTACACACCGCCACGCCCCACCTTGAACGCACCGCAGGTTTAGAAAATAGCTTCATTCAGTAATAAATACAAAAAAAATCTCTATTTTACAGGAAATTAACAAAGTGGGGTGGGCGGGGTGTGGGCGGGGCTCAGGAATAAAGTCTGTTTTTTTTGTTTTTGTGTTTTAGTGCAAGTTAAAGAACGACACATTCTCTGATCTCACATTTACATCTGTGCTCATTTTTACACACAATATACACAGAGGACCAGCCTCTTTTAGCCCCGCCCACTCACCTACAAATGCCTTTAACCCCTCTCCTCACCTGCCAATCACATGCTTGTCCCCACCCACCCACATATATAACTCCACCCCTGACCTGTTACCCCCCCATCATCATTATTATTATTATTATCACCTCTGATCAGTGATCAGATTATCAATATCATTATGGTGATATGCAGTTAGGCTCCGCCCACAGAGAGGTGGGCGATCGACAGAGAGCGAGCTGCCTGAGAGTGTGTGTGTGTGTGCGTGTGTGTGTATGTTCAGTTCATCCATTTGCGGCAGTTGACGGCTCCACAGTGACACGGGATCTTATGCTGATCGTCCTCAAGATCAAACTTGTAGTCGTAGCACAGCTGGAGGGGGAGGGGCAACAATCAATCAATAACACACAGACTGAGGGACAGACTATAGACTGACAGCTAGGTATCAGGGTTACCTCTTCTCCTCTCTGAATGCGTCTGCAGGAGCTGATGATGATCTTGTTCTCCTTCTCCACCGTCACCACCTCGGTGATGCAGTTGGGAGCACACGAGTGGTTGATGTACCTGACAAATCACACACAGAGGCGGGGCCTTCACAGGTGAACAGACCAATCAAAAAACCATAACACAGAGGGCCCTGCTGTGACTGCAGCTCTGAGAGCTTATTGGAGCACAACCGGTTTGGATGCTGTGGATGATCATCAACACGCGTCTGTCCAGGTTCCCCCTAACACCACTCTAGAGCACACAGGTGTGGCACCTGGCCCTTTAAGGTGATGACCACATCAGATCAGATCTAGGGACTCTGAGCCATCTCAGCATCAGCTTCAGGATGCTCTGAGTCCAGCTGTGACTCCAACCCCAGATGTGGTTTTGTCTTTACCGTCTCAAGGATACTTTAAGGTGTGTGGGAGTTTTGCCAACCACTGAGGGGAAGAAGTAATGAAGCAACATGTAAATAATGTCTGAACTGGTCCGAGCTGGTCTCACCTGGCAGGCCCCCCGGTGATGGTGGCATCAATCACGTAGTCGTTGTCAATCCGGAACATGTACACGCCGCGGTTCTGCACACAGAAACACAACATGAGCGTCAAGTTGGAGAGAAAACAGTTCAAAGAGATGCTAACCAATAAGGATCTAGAACACGAAGCCTGCTGATGGAGGCGGAGCCTGTCTGTGCTGCGTCACCAGCAGGCTCCGCCTCCATCAGACTGATATAAGCAGTTGCTGCGTCGTGTGTCTGGTCTCACGTCCTTCCTTCACTTCTGCTGTTTCATACAGTGTTTTGTTTGTGTAACGTGAACAAACCAATCAGAGGAAATCCTTCAATCCTGAGCCTCCTCAGGACCTGCAG
The DNA here is from genome assembly GCA_015106715.1 of Bujurquina vittata. Classification (NCBI taxonomy): domain Eukaryota; kingdom Metazoa; phylum Chordata; class Actinopteri; order Cichliformes; family Cichlidae; genus Bujurquina; species Bujurquina vittata. The sequence continues at coordinate 2,522 of VUQK01043053.1, forward strand.
AGGCCTCAGGCTGACTGTGTGTGTGTGTGTGAGACCTACCTGTGACTCGTACAGCCTCTCCTTGCGATTGGCTACTTCACTCCTGATGATGGTGCCGATGTACTCGATGACCATGGTGCACTTCTCAATGTCTCTGGCAGCATACAGACCCAGACCCTGCACGCACACACACACACACACACAGTTAGCTTCCTGTCCTACAGTTGGGAGTCACATGTTTGTTTCCTGCTGCAGGTAACCCACTTGGATGCCAGAGCGGGCCAGGTACACGTTGCTCTTCCACTCGGCCTTCATCCGTCGGTACTGCGATGACTTGGAGTGGCGACCCTGGTGGGCGCTGGCAACAGTCTCACCCGGAGACAGAGAGATGACTCCGGGAACGAGACCCACGATGGAGCCCACCGAGCCCTGACACCTGGGAGCAATGCTGGTCAGCAGGTTGGGCCTGCGGGAGGGAGAGGAGGCTTCAGGTCAGGCTTCACCTCATGAACTGGTCTGGAGTCAGAATCTTTTGGCTCAGTGTTTCATGACATGTTTAATACAAAAATCCAAAACTTTATATGCATTTTACAGTGTTTCCAAAGAGCTACTGTGTATGAAACAAATCATTTAAAAACATCTGCATCTCTCTGCAGAACTGGACCTCTGAAACCTCTCAGGGAGCATCTTTCCAACAATCAGATCACTGGGAGCCACCTCATTATTCTGCTATCAAAAAATTTTCATCATGTTTTATTGTTGCTAGTAAAATGTAACAATATAAATAGGACTTTAACTGATTTGAAAATCATTGTGCTTTGGAAACAGGCCATGACAATGTTTATATGAGAAACTTGAAGCTACAAACATGAAATAAGTTTGTAACAGTTTCATTATTATTAACATTTCTTCCATTCTGGGAGTCCTTAATTTAAACCTGCTCCTGTTCAAGCCCTTTATCGGTCCCCTTCAAGTGCACAATTCGAGGCTGGAAAGGAAGTGACATCACTTCAGAGCATGTACCTCTTGGCCTGGGAGGCTTTGGGTTCGGAGCGGGCGGAGCCTGAAGGGTTGAAGGCCAGAGGCCACTCCATCAGAGGGTTCCTGCCGTAACGAAAGGTGTAACGCTCACAGACCTCCACACCAGGTAACTAAAACATACACACAGAGCACAGGAGGTCAGAGTGCGTGTGGGGCAGTGTTTGAACGTGTGTGCGTGTATGTGTGTTGAACGTACAGACTCGATGATCCGGGTCACTGCAGACGTGGTCAAACCAAACAGATCTTCTCCTTTTAGGTAAGCCGGGAACAGCTTCAGCATCCCACTGGAGGTCCTCATCTGGGAAACTGGTTCCAGGATCTGATCCCACACAGCTGTGTACGCACGCACGCGCGCACACACACACACACAAACACACACACACACACACACACACGTTTCATCACTGTGTTTCTGTGGTGCTGATGAAACCAGCACCAGAGTCGGGCACTTTCTCCACTTCCTGCAATCACAGGTGATGTTTACCATTTGGTGTTGGTCCGGTCAGGATGAGGTCATCGTATCCCTTCTCCACCACCTTCACCTTAAACAGCGGATGGCCCTCATTCTCCTCGATGTAGCACATGTACTTACAGCGTCTGCAGAGCAGGAGAAGAAGAAACATCAGTGTCAGTCAGACCAATCAGAGCTCAGGTCACTGCAGAGGAAGTTAAACACCATCGGAGACACTTCCTGTCTGCGAGCACCAACCAGCAGCTGCTAATCCAACGCCACCTTCACTAAATCTGTAGACACATCTTCCTGCTTTTGCCTTTGACAGTAAAAGCCCTCGACATAAACACTGCAGTACAGCAGCAGAAAACTCTTCCTCCTGCAGAAAATCTAAAATTTGTTCTCCCACAGAAACGTCCTCAGGACGACGGTGATGCAGCAAAGACGGAGGCAGGTGTGGCAATCCTATCGTTGGTGTGGAGTGATGAGGAAAGGTGCTGTTTAATCTGTGATTGATGTACAAAGATTCTGCTCATGGAGCAATTGGCATGCCGCGCCCTTTTTACCTGCTGCTGTGGCGCATGCTCCAGTAGATGCGGTTGGCGTGGTAACCAGCGGGGAAGATGGCAGACTCGTTGTGGAAGGTGCTCATTTGATGTGGGAGGAGCCTGCCGACGGCACAGAACAGCAGGCTGCCAACCCTGAAGGTGTGCTGCCGCTCGCCACGCTGCACCACAGCAGCAATCTGCCGTGCCTCGTCCCGCTGCACAAACACTCGCCGAAACACAGCAAAGCACCGCAGCTCTGAGTCGTACGGGTCGGAGCCCGCCGTCGCCATCGGGTCGAGGATCGGGCCAGGAGTGGAGGAAGGGGAGCCGCTGCAGGACCTGTCCCCACTGAGAGAAACGGTCCTGGGTTTATGCAGGTGGCAGAGCATGGTCTTATCCTGGAGGACAGAGGAGGAGCAGAGTGAGCAGGAGCAGGCTGCACACGAGACCTCAGGTGCAACAACGGCCTCAAATTACCTTGAAGAAGGTGCAGCGGGCCTGCAGGGCGCAGGTGAAGTGGTAGGTGTTGGTGCAGCGGAGGCGGTTGCAGCCGCTCGTGGCGCCGGTCTGCTGACAGTGAGCGCAGCGCAGCGTCAGACCTCGCCTCAGAGCCAGCTCCACGTTGATCAGGGCGCCGGCCTGCGTCTCGTACACCTCACTGGACCACAGGGCACAGTTCAGGTGCACCTGAGACACAAACGCAGGGGGCAGCAGGTAAATAGACAGCTCTGGACCACCTTCAGGAACTCACTTGAGCAGAAACCGGCACACTCACCCATAGGTCCAGGTCCAGGTTGAGGAGTCTGGCTGGTCCATCGGTCTGTCCATCTCCCTGCTGGTGACAGAAGCAGCACCTGCGCTGGTCCTTGGGCAACGGGTCTGGACGAAGACATGCCCCCAGCTTCTTCAACAACTCATCCACTTCCTCCTCTGTTGGGATGGCAACTGCCTCATTAGGAATGCAAGGACCCCTGTGTGGAAAGACAGACAACAATCAATGTGAACCCCCCTCCAAATATCTCCCTCCCTCCATCCCCCGTTTGTTTTCCTGTGCCTGTCCAGGGTGCCGGACAATCAGGCAGGCAAGGTTGAATTTTCTCGTGTACCTGCTCAGTGTGATGCTAACACTCCAGCGTCTCCAGCGGGAACTCTTGATCCTTTTTCCGTGGCGGGATGACAATAAGTCGTCCCCACCTGGGACTGCGCGGGGGCGGGGCTTCAACTTCACCTTCACCTGTAAACCGGAGAGTCAGTCAGTCTTGTAATCAACCATCCAACTTGGTAATTATAATTTCACAGGTGACCCCACCCACCTTGAGGCTGTCCATGCGAGGCCTCGTCTCCAAGGTGATGGCGGAGGCAGACGGGAAGAAGAGAGGCGGGGAGGAAGATGTCGGCGGAGACGAGGAGGAAGTGTGGGGGAGGGAGTGGACAGCAATGGAGGACATGTTGTTGCTGTACTGGTGTTGCATCCTACTGGGAGTGGAGCGCTCAGAGGTGGACAGCAGGACGGGGACTGCAGACTGACAGACGAATGGAAGCTGTTACAGCAGTGCATCGTGGGAAATGTAACATGTACACTAAACTAAAGGATACAGACAGATTAAACTGTGACAGCAGAACATCCAACAAAGACACAGCATAACACTCACAGAAACGGAGTTACGTCCAGTAACTCCTTACATCATAATTATTACTATTAGATTCCATCAGGCATCAATACTCAACACAGGTGATACCCCATGACAGATGCTGATCAATGACAAATCAATAACACTGATCTGTACTCACAGAGCAAACCAACAAGAAAACAAGCTAATAAAGACTGAAGAGGAAGCAGTAACGGAGACTAATGAAAACTTGCAACTCCAGCAAATAAAACAACTCAAATTACACCAACTAATCACCTGCAACTAAAGCTAAACTATAACTGCATCTCTGCAGCTGTGTGACACCAGCAAACCCAGACGTCAGTGGTGTGGGCTGCGCCTCACCTTGATACCTGCAGACCTGCTCTGGAGGTCGCTCACATAGAGGGTGGAACAGTTTGGACTGCAGAACAGCAGGCTGGATCCTGGTCCGGACTGACCCTCCTATAACACACACACACACAGACGGTGAATTCCTGCCTGTGAGGTCACTGACCGTTAACACCCTCTGCTGCGTCCAACCTGTTTGAGCTCCCTGACGATGTGCTCTCCATTTCCCAGCAGCACCTTGCAGTAGCTGCAGCACTGAGGCCTAGTGGTGGTGGAAGTGCTGCCCTGCTGGCTGAAGTCCACCCTGACACCTGCAGATACAACAAGTTGAGATATGCAGGAGAACACACAAACAAACACACAAACCAGTCCATGTGTGCGCATACATACCTGTGCTCCCAGCGCTGGCTGCAGCTCTCTGTTTGGCACCGGCTGAACCCTGAAAACACATCAAACAGCTCTCAGTGACATCACTGACGGCAACAAAATGCCACCGCACTGACGTGCAGCATGCTTACCTGCATGAGCGGGACCTGCACGCCGGCCAGCAGGGCCAGAGAGCTCTGCTCGGGGCCAGATGCTCGGCTCAGCTGGTAGTCAAGGGGGACGGTGACCCGCAGCAGCTCTGCCACCGCTGCCATCACACCAGGAACATTCTGAAAGCATATAATGATGGCATCTGTAGGGGGCGGGGCTATTAATAACAACACAGAGCGTGAAAGATTTTTACCTGAGCTGCAACAGGGTTCAGGGTTATCGCTATAGTAACCAGGTCTGTGTTGGAGCAGGAAGGAAGACCCTGGCGGTTTGGCTCAGTCTTCACTTCCTGTTTAACTGCAGAGCCTGCAGACAGGTGAGCAAAAGGTGAGCCAGTGTCAACAGGCAGGAGATGTTCTGAAGTCCAATTTGCTTGACTCACCTTTCCCCCAGGCACAGGGCACCATGGGTAGTGTGGGCGACAAGCAGGGTGAGGGAGGCTCCAGCTTGATGAAGGACAGGTCGGGGTACCTGCTGACCTCCATGTCTGCCACACTCTCCGGAGATGATGATGGGACATAGCCGTCGGGGCTATCGCGCTCTGATGAGTCCTGGACCCTGAGGACAAAAACACACGAAGGAGTCAGTGAAACTGAAGGCGACGACGAGGGCTTAGATTCATACCTGAAAGGTGGAGTTTACCTGAGCTCCTCCTGGTTGTTGTGGGGTGGGGTTGGAAGGGAGGCAGGTACATCTACGGTCTTGGAGGCGTGGTTTAAACTCAGAAGCTCCTCCCCTGTCTGCTTCAGAGCCGATGCTCCTTTCACTGAGGTACAAACAGGTGGTAAAGATCAGACACTGCATGCATTTACCTCACCAAGTGGCCAAAGGTATGTGGACAGCTAAACTGAGTAACACAATGCTGTGAAGATTACGACTAAACACCAGGTGTCCACATACTTGTGGCCGCACGGCGTGGTTTTAAAGTAAAGGTAGTTACATCAGATCTGACCCTGAGCCTGTTTGAAAGCAGTGGGAGAACAAACAGCCACTCTCACCGTCCTGCTCGCTGATGTCCTTCCTGGTCAGTTCCTCCGTCGTGGCGAAGCCGTTCACCAGTTTCTGCCTGGCAACAGGCGGAGGTGTGGGGGGCAGGGAGGCTGGAGGAGTGGGGGGGTTGCTGAGATTGTTCTGCTGGAGGGGCAGACAGGAAGTGATGTAACTAAGCACAACTGTAGTATTACTGCATTACTGTTTTATTTTGAATGTTAATACTGCAGTATTGCCATGGTATTATTAATGGCATTTTGTAGTTATACTGTGGCATTATTGGAGTATTAATGTGACATTATTTATTTACCTTGTATATGAGCTGGGAGTAGTAGTCAGAAACGCCATCCAGGCAGGCGTTGCCGAAGGAGCCACTCAGCCTGGAGTCTCGGCCCAGAGAGGAGCTGCCATATGGGGGGAACAGACTGAGATCCACCCCCAGGACGGGCTCCATGAGGGGCAGAACTGCCAGCTGTACATGGAGAGGAGTATTTTAGACCTGCATGTGACATCATCATACTGTGCGACTCTATTTCCTGCTAAGTAAGCAGGACTATACCTGTCTGAGGTGCGTCACCAGCGGGTCAGACAAAGAGGAGGTGGAGCAGGAATGGAGCACCTTCTCTTCCTCCTCCTTCTTCCTCCTCTTGCATTTGGGAGGGGCTCTATCTTTGTCGGGTCGGGACGGTTTCTTGCAGCGCTGCGTCTTCTTCTTGCCAAAGGGGTCCAGCAGGTCTGAACTGGGGCTGTCCCTCACCACCTGGAGGAGGATCATGTGATCATTTTCAGGTATGGATTCACATCACGCACACGTTTTCAGAAATTTGAATGAACTAAAAGGGTTTCATGACATCACATTTGTTTGCCCGGGCCACCTCCTCACCGTGTTGCCATGGGAACCGGCTGCATCATCCTCTTCAGACCGGACGCTATCACTGGACAGCTGTCGGCGGGCAGTGGGCAATGGCGTGTTGGCGGGGGAGGTCCTGTCCCTCAGCAGGTGTCGGAGCAGCTCCTTCCCTGCGTCTCCTCCCTGATGAGGAGAGAGAGGGGAGAATGACTCACCCCCTCCCTCCTCCATCTTCACCACACGTGCTCCACAGGCTCCGCCCTCCTCACGCTCCTCCTGTACAGCATGAGGAAAATAAACACTTGAGGTCAAGGGACGCAATGCTGTACATGTTAGGGGTTGCATGAACTAGTCGACTTGTCGATTACAGGAAATCTCTGGAGTTTTTAAATTTCGCGTTGACTAGTCGCAGTCACCGGACTGTTGGCAACAAAATGGACTCCAAACACATGGAAGGTGAGGACAAGGAGCAGGCCGAGTCTTCGCAAACAGCTAGAAAATCAACAGAGTGGGAGTATTTTACTAAAGATGACTCTTCTGGTTCAACTACCTTTACATGCCAAATCTGCAAAGCTGTGCTGAAGTACAACAAAAGCACGACTTCTGTCAACAAATACCGTAATACCCCCATATCGCTGTCAAGTGATATAGCTTGAATTTTTCCGATAGGACAAACGGTCGCAGCATTACGGTAAACAGCTGATCCAAGTTCCCTTGATCAGCTGACTCCCAGCTGATACGCTACTAGTACAGCTGATCGCCGCTAGTAACAGCAGGGAACCGGCGCTTCAGCGGTGATCGTCCAGCGTTAAAAGGGTTAAACCGGACCACGTTTTGTTTATGATAGTTTAGGCATGTTTCTTTCACTTTTGTAGCCTAATAATAATTTTTGTTTTCCTGTGACTTATTTGCAGTATGTTAAATGGTAGAGCATAAATATTGTTTATTTATTTGTTATTCTGCATAAATAATGTTTTTTCTGTGAATATGGGTAATAAAGCAATCGTGTCTCAAGTTTGTATGATGTCATAGTGACTACTCGCTGTCGACACGACTTTTATCATGTTGACCTAGACCTTTAAAAAATCTGAAGTTGTGCCCCTAGTACAAATACTTGGCAGTATCACTGCAGTAATACTCTTAAAATGAGTGAACAAACCTTGACCTCCAGGCGAGCTGCAAACAGGGGCCCTCTCTGACCTTCCATGCTCAGCACAGAGGCTCTTTGCTGGGCTGCAGAGAAGACTGACAGCCGCCTCTCCAGCTCTGATGACGGGGCCAGACCAGAGAGGGCGGAGCTCTGAGGAAAGGACATGTCTGATTGGTCCATGCTGCCAAAGGTGGGTGTGGAGCAGGCGGTGTCTGACACAGCAGGGGTGGGTGGGGCAGTGAGGTCATCAGAGTGCGAAGATAGTGGCGTCCTGGCCCCTCCCCCTCCTGTGGTGTCCTCTCCGTCCCTCTTCCTGCTCCTCTTCTTATTTAGTTTGTCATCAGGGATAATGTCAGAGTAGAGCTGGATGAGGGAGGTAGGGGCTCCAGAGGAGGAGCAGGAAAAAGATTGTGCTAGGGGGGTTGAGGGGGAAGAAGAGGAAGAGTCATGTCCAAATAGGTGACCCTGCCCTGCTGAATGGGAGAGGGTCATTCCTGCAGCTCCTATCCCAGCTGGGCGTGTCTGTCCTTGGCCTGAAGGTCCTGTGAGGCCAGGGAGCCTCAGCCTGGTGTTGCAAGGAACCACATTCATGGGGGGTCCATGGTCTGGCAGGACCTTGCTCTGCTCTGCTGGAGCTGGGTGGGCTCCAGGGTGCAGTGGCCCTGCGGTGAAGCCTTGTTGGAGGCCTGCCTGCTGGGGAAACAGCAGACCCACCTGGCCTTGGAGCTGAGCTGGGGGTCTGGAGGTCTGGGGAGACTGGAGAAAGTCTTGAGGTAGCTCAGAGCTGAAGAAGGGCATCTGGGAAAGACTGTCGCCTCCAGGGGCAGGTGCCGACCCCGCTCCAGGACCTGGTCCTGCTGTTGGTCCGACCCGAGGCCCTGATGGAGTTCCAGCTGGAGGCATGGAGGTCCCCAGGAGGCTCTGCTGCTCGAGCTCCAGCCTCTGCTGCAGGGCACGGTGGCGCTCCACCTGAGAAGAGATCGGCAGGAGTCACCCACAGATAAACACACTCCTACAACCACAGAACCTCATATGTTCCTGGTTTTGGGTTCTCTTTTTTTCATGACGTGTTGTTTTCTCGTTCTGATTAAATAAAAACCTCAGTAATCAGAGGAGCGGTTTAGCTCTGAGGAGAACCACGTCTGCTCTAAGAAGAGTCGGCAAGCTGACTGAGACCTGAACCGGTTTGCTGTCCTCAGATGTTTTACCTCCTGCATTAGCTGAATTCGCTGACGCTCCTGCTGCTCCCTCAGCCTCTCCCTCCTCTCCCTCTCCTGGAAACCCTCGCTGAATGGGTTGTTGTCATCAAACTTGACCTACGGAAGAGGCAGAAACAGAGGGGGTTAACAAGCATCCAGAAACAGCTTTTACTTTGGTTTTAGTCTGTAAACCTCACTTCCATAAAACCTCATGTTATCCGTCTGGGATAACTGAATCACAGTCACAACACCATCCTTTGTTACCTGAGGTGCGGAGGTGGCTCCGTCCCCTGTGGCTCCATTGGGAGCTCCTGTTGGGCCTCGAGGGTCAGCTGCAAAGCCCGCTGTTGGAGTTTTGAGGCCGGGCACAATGGAGGAGGGGGTCTGGGTGTGTGGGGGTACTTGGGGGGTGTTAGGCAGGCCAGCAGGGATTTGAGTGGGCAGATGAGGTGGCATCCTCTGCCCCACCACCCCTGGAGCCCCACCCCCTGGGGTCCAACCAGGAGGTACGTTTGGGAGGCGGGTGGGCACGGGGCCGCCTGGGTGTGTCTGCATGGGCGCAATGGGCTGGGAGAGCAGGTTCTGAGGGACGGGAGGCGCCGGCTGCTGATGCTGCTGTAGACCCCTCTGAGGATGTTTGGTCCGGTAGTCGTCAATGAGCTCGGCGTGGTCCTTCTGTTGCTTCCGGATCTGGACACAGACAAACACTCGTTGCAGCACTAAATGTGGATAAATCTGCTACTGAAAACAGTCAGCAGGGCTGACCTCATTGCTGGCCTCAATATTTAACTTTAGATCAGCATCTGGATTTAATCTGCACTCAGTTTAATGAAGCTCAGGTGAGTTACCTGCTCCAGCTGTTTCTGGACCAACCCCTGCTGCTCGCTGATGTAGCGGAGCTGGGCGGCATCCTCTTCTGCGAAGGCTCGGCCCGCCTTCTTGGCTGTTCTCTGTTTGGCAGACAGAGCCTTCTTGGTCTTGCGGTGGGCGGCGATTTGGTCCTCCAGGAGGCGCTGCTGCATCTGCAGGAGCTGCTGTGTCTCCCCCAGCCACTCCTCGTACTGCTGCCGCTGGGACTCATCTGGGAACAGAATGTGTCAGATCTTTGTGGCACGGAGAAGATGGAATAATTTGGCCCGTTTCCTACAGATGCTACATAATCATAAGGCACTCCCCAGAGCTCCATATTAAGACCACTGCTCTGATTTTCTGATTAGTTTCTGATACTCACTGACAAAGCCAGGGCCGAAGCTGGGGGGGTTGGGTCGCACCAGCTGAGTGTTCACCTTCCCATCCTGATACAGAGGAAGTCCACAGGAGATGTGAGAGAAACGCTTGGGCTCAGTGTTTTCAGTTACTGTGTTTGAGTGCTTCAACATACCTGTCCTACGAGGTGTGCAGGCCGAGGTGGCCCCTCAGGAACCGGGGCTCCTGGAGCCTGTGGGAACCTGACACATACACACAGACAAACAGCTCAAATAAAACCAAAGCTCTAGATTAAACGGCAGGTTCACAAAGGAATGTGAGGTCAGAAGGTTGTACCTGTTGACGACCATGGGGTTCAGAGCAAGGTTTCCCTGAGTCATCACTTTGTTGATGCCTTTCAAAGCCACCATCTTAGCCTTCATGATCGGGTCTGAAATAGAGTCAAAGTCTGCAGAACAAAAAAGAAACAGAGCTCAGAAGGTGCTTCATCAAATTAAAAGAAAACAGACTTGGAGAGCATCGTGAGGGGACTTTCAGAGTTCTGGACTTACCCACACTGGGGAACGCAGAGTCTGTGGTGGAACGCTGTCTGATCAGGACCTGCATCTGTTTCTGCTGCTGCTGCTCCTGGCGCTCTTGGTCCAGGAGGTCCTGCAAAAGAAGTGGCTGCTCCTCCAGGAGCAGAGGCCTGTGCTTGTTTAGGTTCTGCATCTGGTTCTGAGGAAAGTTACCTTGGGTCTGGCTCTGGCTTTGGTTGGAGGTCCCCAAGAGTGGAGGCTGGGTCTGAGGGCTAAGGAGCAAGTGCGGCTGAGGCGACTGGAGAGCGAGCGGGTGGGACTGGGCTTGGGGGCCCTGAGGAGGCAGACTTGCATGAGGAGACACTGAGACAGCCTGAGGGTGGGAGGTGAGGAGTGCTGAGGATGAGGAGGGGGGTCCAAAAGGTCTCTGCTTCTGCTGGAAGACAGACTGTTGTCCTGGGAGAAGAGGAGCAATCAAATACAGATATTCTTTAAAAGCTGATCAAAAAAATCGATCAATAACATGTGTTCAGAATTGTATTTGCTTACCTGCAGTCACATGGGGCTGAACTCTGGGTGCCATGCCCGTGGACGGCACCTGTTCCTGGAGGGCTGGCAAGGCACCTGAAACAGAACCAGAGTCCTCCAGCTTCTCCTGGAGGTAGTGGAGGGGTTATTCATTATGTTCTATTTATTTAACTTATTACTGATTATTGATAAATTGGAGCTGTCCCCACCTTGGTGAGGTGGGCAGAAGAAACTGCAGCATCAGGTCCTGGAGCTCCTGAGGGTCTGCTGGTGGCGATGACTGCCTCCATCTTGCTGTTATCCTTCACTTCCTGTTTGACCTGTCCTACCAGGTAGGAGTTGCTGACAGTCTTTCTGGAGCCAGCTCCATCCTTCCTCTCTCCACCTTCCTTCTCCTCGACATGCTCACTGAGGTCCAGCTCCTCGTTGAACATGTCCTTCTTGTCCTCCAGGTTGAGCTCAGGGTCGGCATAAGCGATCAGGTCAAATTTCCCTGACAGCAGGAAATCATCAAGGTGGAGGTCATTAGGACCCAGATCCAGGTCTTCTTTACCTGAAACAGAATGGGGTACAGGTTAGACCGGATGAAGAACCAATGACCCACTCAAGTTTAATTTACCCCTTGATGGATTTAGCTTAGGTTCAGGTAAACTGGACCTGGACTTTTCTTAAACCTCTATTTGAAGGTGATCTCAGTATCAGTCATACCGTCTTCAGGGTCGAGGTTCAAGTTGAGGTCAACCAGATCCTTCACCTCCACGTCCTCCAAATCCTTCACAGCTGAGTCCTCCCCCTCCAGGTGCTCCTCGATTCCATCGGCTCCTGGGAGTGCTGGCTCGCCACTCTGAGTCAGCACCGCCGTGTGACCAAGGTGATGGTGTTCCTGCTGGCTCAGCTGATCCACACTGCCCGCCATCATCATCTGTTGGCCCATTAGCGTATCACCCATCCTGATCCCAGGACCGGGTCTGATGGCAGGTGGCTGGGCGTCTTTGGGATGCAGGAGAGGAACCTCGGGGTCTGTGGCGGAAGGAACAGAGAAGGGCAGCCTCAAGCGGTTCTCTGGAGCACGATGTCGAAGCTCAATGTAAGGCTGTCCCATGATGCTGTGCTGCTGAATGGGCAGAGAGCGAGGGAGGAAGGCCTGGGGAACACCTGAGGGGAGAGAGAAACTTTTCTTAGAGTTCAGTTTCAGTGTTTTTGACCCATCAGCCAATCAGTGGGACGTTGCTAACCTTGCATCATGTGCGGGTGAGCATTAGGATTCCCGAGGGGTCGGATGGCAGTGAAGTCCCCTGGCCTCCTCATCTGGACAGGAACTCCCTCGATTGCACTGAGCCCAGAGGCAGGTGTTGATCCCTGCGGCACATGCAGAAAAGGCTCCTGGAGGCCTGCTGGAACTCCAGGAGGCCCTCCAAGCCTGGTAAGGAGAGAAAATATGACTCACACACAAATCAGACCTTCGTAGATCTAAACCAGGATTCTGTTGCTCCTCTCACCTCGGGGATGGACCTCGGACACCCAGCTCTCTGGGGAGGCTCTGCCTGGGGAAAGAAGCCTCACTGGGCGTGAAAACCCTCTGCTGCTCTCCAGGGAAACCTCTAGGGAATCTCAGGGCTGGAGTCCCAGCAGGCCGCACTGTGCCGGGGTATGGGGGCGGAGGACGGCCAAATGGGTCTGTCTGGACGGGAGGGGTGCAGGCGTTGGAGGAGTCTTCCTGGGGCCAGCTGTGAAGAGGTGTAACGGAGCCAGGGGAGGGGCCGGTTGGAGCAGTCGGGGGTGCTGCTGGTTCCTGCAGACCTTTCTCCTGCCGTAAGGCGCTCTTCTGCTGCTGCTGCCTCAGGATGAGCTGCCGAAGCCGCTGACGCTGCAGAGCAGACAAGAGGACGGAGGGGACAAGCTAGAACCAACGAGAACCTGCAACACTCAGAGAACCTGACAAGAAAGGACTCACACCTGTCTTACCTGTCTCAGCTTCTCCTCCGAGTCACCAAGCTGAGGCATCATGCTCATTGGTCCGTCTAAAGAGGAAGCTATTTCATTGGTTGCTGTCTTCTCAGTCTGTGATGGGCTGAGTGTCACGTGACCTTGCTCAAAGGGGTCCTGACCTGGAGTGTGACTGGCCAAAGCAGAAAAGCCACCCTCGTCTGACATGCCAGAGTGCTTTGGGGTCTGGCTACTGGGGGTTCTGGGAAATGAGTCCTGCTGTTGTCTTCCTGGAGACTGCTGTAATTGGCCAGAAAAAAGATCAGTAGAAGAAGCAGTGACCATGTGAGAGCAAAACATGAGGGCTGTGATGTTACCTGGTGAGGTGTTGGGGTAAAGGTCGCCAGTTCTCCCGGAGCCAGAGGGGATGAAGCAGAACTTGCAGGTTGAGGAGGAAAGCTCTCTATTGGGATCTGGCTGAAAGGTTCGTGAGCCTTCTGGGGCCGCGGCGTGGAGGGCTGCTGGGCGTAGGGATCCGGTGAGGGTCGCGGTGTCCCTGCGGGCTGTGCGTATGGGTCGGTGGGCCGCTGACTCCCTGGTGATCTGGGGAAGTGCTCGGCGACAGAGGGATGGGGTGTGCCTGGATTGGAGGCGTAGGGGTCAAAAGTCGAGTGAGAGGGGGAGGGACGCCGGCTCATAGACTGCAGGTTGTACTGATCCAGTCTCAGTGCAGTTGGTGTGGCGAGGTACGTAGGGTCCGAGTGGGGCCGCGGAGTACCAGGGGTCTGCGGGTTGGTGTAGGGGTCTGGAGAGGGCCGTGAGGTCAAAGGTGACTGCTGGGCGAAGGGGTCAGGGATCGGCTGGCTGTACTCTGGTCGAGGTGTGCTGGGTGTTTGGGAATAGGGGCTGCGGTGGGGGGAGCCCAGCCCTGACAGCGGGCTGGAGGGGAAGGGAGGGTCCTGTAACGGAGGGGGGACAAAACCCAGGTCAGTGGGCCTGGACAGGTCCCGCCTCCCTCCTCCTGTGCTGCCAAATACCTCCTGTTGAGGGGGCATGGGGGCTTTAAACACGCCACCCTGGGCCAGTTCACCGGCCCGACTACATGACTCTGGCCCAGTAACTCGGACATTCGCCCTCTGGTAGGTTTCAGACACTCGGACACCAGCATGTCTGACTGAAGGGTCAGAGGCGCAGCCGGACGTGGGGCTCACCATACCGGGTCTGCTCTGCTGCAGCCCTGTGGAGAGGAAAAAACATTACCTTTATTTTGGACATATAAAACCACAAACCAATATATACACATACAGGCATACACACACACACACACACACACACACACACACACACACACACACAAACGTAATATGTAATAAGGTTTTAATTGTTGTTCATGCCCTATGAGTCTTCAAGTTCAACTTTCCCCTTAAGGTTTTAGCCCCTTCTCTGTCACAGAACATCCTCTGTAGCTTTCCCAGCAGCATATTATATCTGGCTTTATACATATACATAGAAGGAGGAGGAACAAAGCTGACATGTTTGCAGGAGGAGGAAAGCGGAGCAGTTACCTGGTTGGGGTCCAAGGCTCCTGGAGACGTCAGAGGCTTTGGAGTCAGGGGATGGTGCAGGGGAGCCTATGGAATCGTGGGCTGGGGAGCCAAGGGAGCTGCGATGCTGCTGCTGGGAGGATGAGGGGCCTCCAGGCTGGGCGGAGGATGGGCGAGGAGTTCCTACAACCTTACTGTAGGGGTCCCAGGGTGAAGAGGGGCGGGAGGAGGGCGGGGAGAACATCTGGGGAGAGGATGGTGGTTGGTGGAGAGGGGAGGTGGGATGTGGGGAGTGAGGAAGCGAAGAAAAACCAGAAGGGGGAGGCACTTGTGGCCTGAGGAAGACATCGTCAGCCAGTCCAGAGCTCCCCTGGAGGTGCTGCTGCCTGGGCTGACCCTCCCTGGAACCTGGCTGGTGCAGAGGGGAGGCGCTGCCCCCCGGGGTGACGGGACTGCGGCTGCCAGTTTCAGGGGACAGGTGGCCCGAGAGGCGCTGGCTGGCTAAGAGCTGCTGCTGCTGCCGCTGCTCGTTCTTCACCTGCTCCAGCTTTTGAGTGGCCTCTATCTTGGCGAGCTGCTTGCTCTTCTGACGCATTTGCTGAGAGAGAAAAACACAGAAGGGACGGGGACAGACGGACACAGAGCGACATGCGTCAACGCCAGAACGACAGGTGGAGCTCAAACATGATGACACACCTCATCCTTCACGTGCACTGGTTCCTGCTGCATAATGCGACTGGCTGCACACAGACTTTATAAATCCTGATTTCCAGGTCGAGATTGTCTATTGCTGCACACTGCCTGAAAACTCCACCAGAGGGTGATCTCTGCTGGAGGAGCAATAAATGAGGATGAGCCAGCTAACAGATGAAGCGGTGCAGACTCTAAAGATTATCTTATTTAGCGCTTCACTACTCTGAGAACTCAAAGGCCTTTTTTTAACGTGTTGCATTAACCCATTCACACGCAGTCAATACGAGCACTAACTGCTGGCTAAAGGTGGCGGTTTTCACCTGGAAGCTTTTATCCAGCCATCACGGAACACCAGAACAAGCTGCCATCAATCAGGACCGGTAAAGCACAAAGAGGAGAAACATGCAAAGACATCAGAAACTCCTGAGGTCTGACAGGTAAAGCTATATGGACTAAAGTCTTGGGCTACACCTCTTAATCTCTGGTCTCAGGTGTTTCCAGCCCCATTGCCACAGGTGTTTAAAAATCAATCAAAGAATGGGTCGCTATAAGAGCTCCACGTTGGTATTCCTCCATCAGCTGGCAGTTGGATTATTGCAAAGTGGAAGCATGCAGGAGCAGCTCAAACAGGTAAAATGACACCAACCGTCTGCTGGCTTAATAACTGCAGAGCTCTAACCTCCTCTGACATCATCAGCAGATTGGTGGCTGAGCAGCTCCTGCAGGACATCCAGGACTTCAGTCCATACAGTTTCTCACATCAATGCACCTGCACTCAGCACACCAGCTTTTTGGTGTCGGGCTGATCAGGTCATAGTTACAGTGAAAATCCATGGGTATTTCTCTGTGAGAGGCCCATCGCTAGTGCCCTCCACCAAGAATGAATGAAGTTTACACTGTCCTATAAGGAAGTGCTTTATTATTATTAATCTAGAACATGCAGCTTTTAAATCTGCTTATAAATCCTCTCACTCATCAACCCGGCTGAAGGAAGGAAAGGTGATGTCAGTGACCCCCCTCTGAATGTGATCCTGAGAGCTCTGGGCCTTCAGCCTGAACACAAACTGCTTTACAGCAGCTGTTGGACTCTGAATAATTATTAACATGAATTATTAACGCGTCACCATCAGAACGTTTTCTGCAGGAACCGCTGCATCGCAGGAGAAACCTCAGAGAACGCCAATACGCCAATACTGCACTGCAGTCCCTGCATGCTCCTTCAAAGGCTCACACCCACACGTGTACACACACACACACCGCTTCTAGAATCCTTTCAGCCTCCTGCTGTTGTAAGAACGTTGCTTCTTTGGCTGTTTGTAATTAAACTACTAAAACTCTGCAGTTCCCAGACTGGAAACTAGTGAGCAGTTGATTAAAAAAAGTATTTCTTGTCCGATTAATTGATTCATCGATGAATACTCGAGTACTAAAATGATCGATAGCTGCAGCTTTGATATTTTTATTGCACTGGAGAGCGAACAGATTCTGGCTCTAAGGGTGGAGCAGCTCTCCTCCCTTAAATGCATGGGTGGAGAAGCAGCTTCCTCCTGGTTTCCCTGCAGGGAAGACTTTAGAAAGTGTGCGTTTCTGAGTGGAAGCTGTTCAGAGTCAAAGCTGTGACAGAAGAGCGTTCCTGAGCTGCTCTCACAGCGAACCGACAGAGTGAGGCAGCACCCCTTCAGAATAAAAGCAGTCATTTTGCAGGCAGACTCGGGCCAGGGCCTCCAACTCTGGGCCGGCAGACTTGTTCTTTGTTCTACGTGGTGTTTGAGTGTGACGTCAGATTGGATCTAACCCCTCCTCTTCCTCCCTCCTTCAGATCTAACCCGTCCCTTGGCCCAGAGAGGAGGACCGAGGCTGGAGCCGGCTCCACGAGTCTGAAACCCTCGCTCAGTTCCTGTCCTGGAGCTCCGTCACACACCGCAGTGTGGTTGTTTGGTTCTTTGATCTCAGAGAACACGGGGGTTCTGACTGAAGCCCAGCTGGCTCGTTAGCATCATTTTAAAAGGACCAATGAGCAGGTATTGGTTGTTTGTGGAGCTCCAGAGTGAACACTGAGGTGAGCTCAGAGGAGTTCAGAGGCTCGTAGATCCAGGAAGTCTGCCTCCAATAGTTGGCCTTGAGATCTTACCAGAGCTGCTACAGGTGCCTGGCAGGGACAATCTTTATCTGTTGGAGAGTTTTTGCTTTGGGGGAGATTTTCCTGCCTCTTCTTACTGGCTCCCCCTCTGTCTTTTACCTCTCCCTTTTCAATGACATCAGAGACGTTAGTGTGAGTGAGGGAGGCTCAGCAGGCATGCACATCACAGCATCATATTCATCACAAACACACCCCCCAACGTGCAGCCTTCTGGTTACCTTGGTTACTACAGAGAGCGAGAAACCAACGCCAGCCTTGGACCGAGCACAGTACAGGTCTACGATCACAGCTGTGATGCACTGATGACATTCAGACCACGTCTGAGTTCAGCCTTCAGCGTCCTTACGCAGGTCCGTCTACAATCGCTCTTCGTTCTAATGATGCACCATGATGGAGCCTCTGAGCCCCGCGGTGCAATGGAGCCTCTGAGCGCCACGGCACGCAGCCTTTGAAACCCGATTTTTGTGTTGTGCAGCAGCCTTTTCATCTAATTTGCATAACTAATTTTACAAAGTGCACTCAAAGTGTGTCTACGTTGAGTGGCCAGCACCTTTGCTGTGTGTCCCATCATGCATTGTGCTTTTTGGAAAGGATTGGCTGCGTGTGATTGGTTAAAGGGGCGTTCGGAGTCCGTTGGTTTCTTGCTCTGCTTCTACTTCAGGAAGATGGAGAGCTGTACATGCTCTGCCCAATCAGGCTCTGCTCACCTGTCTGAACTTCCACTCCTGCTCCTGCTCCGACTCTTTGGGCCTCAGCGGGTCCTTGAAAGGCATCTCCATCTCCATGGAAACTGAGTCAAAGGGACCGGGCGGTGCGGGCGGCAGCGGCTGCTGTTGCTGTTGCTGCTGCTGCTGCACGGGCTGGTGGCGTTTGATCGGGTCGTTGGACAGCTGCACTTTGCTGATGCGCTGAGCCGCTCGATTGTCGCGAGCTTTTTGCTGCAGAGAAAACAACAACAGGCAGTCACAGACGGCGACGACGCCAAAACAGATGCCATCATGGAGCTCTGAGGCCACGACGCCTCTTATACTGCTGGCTGTGATGAGCAGGGGTGCGACTTCTTCACATCACAATTTTTTAGAGGCTGTCTTTCATTATTTCTGCATGAACGCTCCCCCATTAGTTTGTCCCAGGATCATAACCTGGCTCTGAGTATTTAGCTCAAACTACGCAGTGTTCTAGATTCTGTTCAGATTTACACTTTAGGTTTTAAATGCGTTTTCAGCGCTTCATGTGGATCTCCTGTAAGCAGAAGGCATCGAATGGATTAAACCTCTTCACTGACTGATTCTTTTGCCTGACAGACTTTAATCCATGTAAATGTTTAAAGATTCATGGATCAGAGACACGATCTGGGTTCCAGATTTAATTCAAGTGTAACAAACTGCACGAGTGGGATGTGATTCTTATCCTGTTCACAGGACCAGGTGCTGCGTTTTTTCTTTCACAGACAATGTAATGTTTCCTCAGGTTCAGCTGACACAGACCTCCCTCTCAGATCAGCGAGCAGGAACTCACCACGTAGGGCGCTCGGTCCTGAGCGCTGGCCTTCCTCCACAGCTTGGTGATCTGCTTCACTCTTGTGGACCAGTCTGAGAGTAGCAGAAAACATCTGTCAGTGTTTCTCTGTGAACATTCATCTCTGAAGGGTGTGTGTGTACGTACCCGGGTACTGCTGCCTCAGGTGGGGGAAGTTGGTGTTGCAGTAGAGCACCGGCGCGACGGTGGCCATCTCACCCAGGCTCTCCTCCTTTTCCCACTTCAGCGTGCTCCTCTGAGCCGTCGACAGCGTGTCCTGCTCGCCCTCTCCCGCTGGAGCCAGTGCAGGGGTGGAGCCCTGAATCGGGGCGGGGCCTTCATGAGGAGGCACCCTAAAGCCGGCTGGACCCTGGACGCTGCTAGGCATCACAGGAAGAGTGGCTGGCGTGAGGCCGTTCATCAGCGGGAGGCGAGGAAACACGGCAGCTGCTGAGAGGTAATCAAAACATGTGATCAGTTGGGATCAGAGATTACTGGAAGTTTCAAACAGCTCTTTAAACACTGTGTTGATTTCTGGTGGAGCTGCAGCATCACAGACAGCGAACAGCAGAGGCGTGGTGCTCACAGAGAAGAGCATCGCTCGTTCACAAACCACACAGCCAATCAAAGCCCTCTATCAAAGCACTTGACCAATGAGCTTCAAGGTGAAGAAACAGTTTTCAGCTGCTGCGTCCATCAGAGACGACAACAACAAAAGGTATACAAAGACGAGGGGTGTGTGTGTGTGTGTGTGTGTGTGTGTGTGTGTGTGTGTGAACATCAGT